>JAJIBD010012025.1:0-47617 GCA_021461705.1 Cryptotis parvus
GGATGTGAGTTTCCCGAGAATGTGATTGGTGTCAAGGGTGTAATCAGGGAACCATAGCAATCACCTCTGTAAGAGTCTAGGGGAGCAACCCTGGGAAGCCTGCTTGAGGCCCAGCGTGCTGGATTGTTTGTTCGTTCACTGAGTCTTCTTTTTTTTTTTTCATCACACTTGGTGATGTCCAGGGCTTACTCCTTGCTCTGAACTCGGGAATTACTCCTGATGGTGCTTGGGGACTACTATGGAATGTCATGGATCGAACCTGGGTCAGAGGCTGCAAGGTAAACACCTCGGTCACTTTTTGTTTGGGGCCATCCCCAGCAATGCTCGGGGATCACTCTTGGCAGGGTTTGGGAGTCCATATGGCATTCCAGGGATCTATGTCAGGTCAGCTGCTTGCAAGACAAACACCCTATCTGCTATACTGTTGCTTCGGTCCCCCAGGCTTTATAGTTTATATGGTTTTGGGGCCACATTTGGAGATGTTCTGAGCTTACAACTGCTCTGCATTCAGAGATCACTTCTGGTGATGCTTGGGGAAACATCTGGGATGCTGGGGATTGAACCTAAGTCATTTGTGCGCAAGACAAACACCTTACTCACTGTATTCTCTTCAGCACCCCCCCAATTTTTTGGCTTTTGGGGTCATACCTGGCGATGCTCAGGGCTCTGCACTCAATAATTACTCCTAGCAGTGCTCGGGGACCATATAGGATGCTGGGGATCAAATCCAAGTCAGCCAGGTACAAGGCAAACACCCTATCTGCTCTACTATCACTCTGCCCCCGCCCCGCCCCATATTCACTCTAATTCCATAATCTGTTCTGTCACACTCAGTGTTAAGGACTTACTCCTGAGATCATATGGATACAAGGATTGAACCTGGGTTGGCAGCGTGCAAAAGCAAGGCTCTATCACTACTCTGGCTCCAGGTTTATTCTTTTTCTGTTTTTTTTTTTTTTTTTGGGGTCATACCGGTAATGCCCTACCTGCTGTATTATTGCTCCAGCGCCCCCCAGGTCTATTCTTTGACGGGTGGGGGAAGTTTTAACTCACACTAAACAGTGCTCAGGATTCACTCCTGGTGGTGTCAGGGAACTGTGTTTAGTGCCAGGGATTGAGCCCGACTCAGCTGCATGCCAGGCAAGTGCTTATACGTTTAGGGGCCGGAGCGATAGCCCAGCGGGTAGGGCGTTTGCCTTGCACGCAGCGGCCCGTGCTGGCCCGGGTTCGATCCCCGGCATCCCCATATGGTCCCCAGGCACCGCCAGGAGTAATTCCTGAGCGAAGAGCCAGGAGTAACCCCTGAGCATCGCCGGGTGTGACCCAAAAAAGCAAAAAAAAAAAAAAAAAAAAAAAAAAAGTGCTTATACGTTTAGCCTATGCTCTCTCTGGCTGCATTTGGTCTATGTTTGAGAACCCCCCCTCCCAAGAAACTTCAGTATTTACACTCTTGATGAAGCATGTCATGTTCAACAGTCCTATTTATTTTTTTGGTATTGTTTTAATGTCACACGAGGCAGTGCTCAGTACTTACTCCTGGTTCTGTGCTAGGGTTCACACCGCGCAGGGCTTGGGTGGACTATATTGGATGCCAGGGTGTGAACCTGGTGAGCTGCGAGCAAGTTAAGTGTCCTTCCCTCTGTCCAATGGCTCTGGTCCCATTTGGCTGTTTGAGTAACTATAGGCCTTTCAGATCAAGTCAACAGCTACCTGGGTGTCGTCCTGAAAAGGCTGGGAGCCAGAGGCGAGGCCCACCTGGTGAGCCTGGTGTTCCCAGGGCTCACTCCCCACAGGGAAGCAGGGGTACAGAGGGAGAAGGAGATGAGACAGGAAAGGGGAAGGGAGGTGCCTGCTTACCTGAACAGCAGCCTATGATGACAGTCTCTGCTGAAGCTCCGCTGGTGCTCCAAGCGTGATCTCTCACTGTTCTGGTCATCCCCCCAAAGTTAAATTCTGTTTCTGTGATGCAACATCCGTTAAGTCCCACCTTCTACTTTCCCCACGCCTTACCAGACACCAGCTAATGCCGGATGTTGCACTTCCTTTTTTTTTTTTTTTTTTTTGTTTTTTTGGTCACACGCAGCAGTGCTCAGAGCTTACTCCTGGGCTGCCAGGGACTGAACAACCGGGGTCGGCTGCATGCCAGGCAAATGCCCTACCTATGGTACTGTCACTACATTGTGGTACCTCCATTTCCTTCTAAATATGCCCAGAGAGTGCTCAGTAGCAACCCAGCTGGGAAGTAAAATGGGGAGTGTGGCCCCAAAAAGTGAGAGGTCTCTTCTGTCAGGCTGGGTCGGGTGCCCATCTGATTACTGGTCAGAGTTTGGGCCACAGCTGGCAGTGCTCAAGTGCTCGCTTTATGCTCAAGAGTTACCCCTGGTAGTGCTCAGGGGAAACATACCTGGTGTCAGGGATCGAACCATATGCAAAAGGCATGAACCTTATCCCTGTCCTCTCTAGACCTCCAGGTACTGGGCCTCTCAGAGAATAATGCTGAGTCATACCTGCAACCCAGGACTGTAGTTCTCAATGTAACAGAAGATAGGAAACCAGTAATTCTTTTTTTTGGACAGGGGCTTGATGGTGCTTAGGGTGTTGTGGAAATTCTAAGCCAGTGATAATCATGCAACATATTGGAAGGCAGGAAAACTCAGGTGCTCTTTTTTCGCCATACACAAGATGCTTAGGGGTCACTCCTGATGGGGCTTGGGGGGGCAATATGGGTTCCAAGGACTGAACCATGGTCAACCATGTACAAGGCAAGCACACTGCCCAATATACTATCTCTCTGACCATAAATAAGGACACCTGGCACTGCTCAGGGATTACTCCTGGCTCTGCTTTCTGAGATCACCCCTGCCAGGCTCTGGGGACCCTATGAGACAACAGGGGTCTAACTTGGATCAACCATGTGCAAGGCAAGTAGAGCCTTACCTGCTCTACTATCATTCTGGTCTACCTTTTTTTTTTTTTTTGGGTCAAACCCAGCGATGCTCAGGGGTTACTCCTGGCTCTGCACTTAGGAATCACTCCTGGCACTGCTTGGGGGACCATATAGGATGCCAGGGATTGAACCTGGGTCGGCCGCATGCAAGCCCTACACACTGTTATCGCTCTGGTCCCCCACCTGATTTTTAATTACACTGGTGGGCCCAGCAGAGATTGTGCCCCAGAGGAAAGAACTATTTTCTAGAATATTTGATGACGGATGGGGCATCTGCCAGCAACTGGAAGGAGAGTAAAGCGGCAGAAAGTTCCAAGTCTGTGATTGTGCAAAGCAGGGACTGGACAAGAACACGGAACATACTGGGAGGATGCCCCCAGTCCCAAAGTCTGACTAGGGCCATCCCAATGCATACTAAGTGCACTCCACGACCAGACTGAGCTGCCCCTTGGCAGCACCTGCTCTCTAGGATTAGCCTGTTTGAAAGGTGGGCAGGAAACTATTTACTCATCATAGGGAACATATGATTCCAGGGGTAAAACCCAGGGCTCTCACAGGCCAAGCCTGAGCACTGGCCCTTGGTGCTACCTCTCTCTAGAGCATAATAAATAATTTCCACTTAGTTATACTATCTATTTTTTTCTATTTTTAAATTTATTTATTTATTTTGCTTGTTGGGTCACACCCGGCGATGCTCAGGGGTTACTCCTGGTGATGCTCAGGGGTTACTCCCGATTCTGCACTCAGGAATTGCTCTTGAGGGTCGAGCATAATAAACAAATTGAAAGAATTCCCATTATGGGGTGCAGCACTTGCTACGGAGAACTCAGTCACCGCTCCCTGCTGGCTCAGGAGATATGGGGTTTCAGGGAAGGAACTCGGGTTGGCCTCGTGCAAGGTAAGCACCAACCCACTGCACCATCTCTCTGCTCATGCAGCTTTTTCTGGAAGGCTGAAGGGGATTGGGAGAGTCCTAGCCACACAGCCCAAGTGTGGCTTCACTGCTGCCTCCTAGCCTTAGTTCCCTGTGTCCATTATGGGAGAAAAGCCCAGACTGTTTGCCAGCCTGAGGAAATGTTTGGCAATGAGGAAGAGATGCAACTTAGGCAGGAGGGGTGAAGGACAGGAAGTGCTGGAAAGCTTGGAATTCTTCCAGCTGGGCCATGGGCTGAGTGGGGTGTATGGGACTCAGAAGTAGAGGAGCAGCTGCGGGCCATCTCGTAGTGCCAGAGGGAGGCTTCTGAGCTGCCATGGGACCTTCCGCTGTAGCCTGCTCATTCCCAGGCTCGAGGATACCTGGTTTTGAGGGTGCCCTGGGGTTCAGCTGCCAGTACCAACTCTTGTTCTGGGCCTGCAGCAGGGCAAGAGGACAAAAACAAGTGTCTGCCGTGTACTGGACTCTCCAGGCAGTTGGGCTGGAGAATTCTGGTTCCTCGACTTTCGTATCCGTCCAGTAAGCTCCTTCCTGTTCTAGTTGGAACACTAGAAAATCAACCTCCTTTTTGTGTGGGTGACTATGCCAGGTACCAACTGCTTGATATAGGAGGAAATAAAATCACAGTGGAGGAACCCTAACCCCATGTTTGCCTATTATTTGCTTGAAAGAATGGCAGGCAAGCTCCCCCAAAAGTCCAGTGATCTGAAGAAAATTTGGGGTGCGAAGCAGGAGGTCATACCTGGCAGTACCCAGGAGACCATGCGTCCTAGGAGGTCCCTGGGCCTCCTGACTGCACAGCATGTGCTCAGTTTTTTTTCAGCTCTCCAGCCCTGACTGGGAATTGGGAGGTATGGAGGGAATCTCTGGAGTACTCTTGGACTCTCTGACAGTACGGTTGTGCTGGGGATACCACACAATGCCAGGGATTGAACCAGGGGTCAGTTGCATGCAAAGGCCTTAGACTGGACCCACTGTCCGATCTCTCTGGTTGTTCCATGGCTGAGAATCTCTGACTAGATGAGAAACTGAGATGAGGTCCCAGCTGCTGACTGGCAGGAACTTGGCACCCCGTGCAGTGACTACGGCAGCGTGTCAGAGACTGGTAATGGGCTTCATGTGGACGCACACCTTCGAGTCTCAGGACTCGCTCCAGCCCTCAAGCAATCTCACCCAGAGCCCAAAACCCAAGGAAAACAAAACAAGTCAAAAGCACCAAGACTCACCAGAAATATACAAACATAAATATATTTTCATTTAACTTGAAAGGAAACTCCCAACAGTCCATTAGAAACACAGGTGTCCGGAGAGGCCTCAGAAAACAGAAGAACCAGAATGCTTTGTGGCCACTGGTGGCCAGTACCACCATGCCACACCACACACAATGAACCAGAGGCCGTGAGGACCAAGCGGCCTTCACTACCCTGTCCCCAACCCCATCAACTGCTAACGATTCTGCCAACCTTCAGGCCGAAGGCCTTCAGGATTTCTTCCTCCTGCCTCTGCCGCTTTTGATCCGTGGCTGGCTCCGTGGTGGGAAAGCAAGCTGCTTTTTGAAATCCACCAAGCAATCCGTGGCTTCGGATATGGGAACAAAAAGACTTGATGGGCGACTCACTGAAGCTAAGTGGGGCAAAAGGAACTTCGACCTCTCTCTGCTGCAGCCGGCTTCTTCCATCCCAGAGGAGCGCACCCTAGAAAGAAAGGGGTGGTGTGTGTGTGTGTGTGTGTGTGTGTGTGTGTGTGTGTGTGTGTGTGTGTGTATGTGTGTGGTGGGGGGACTGCCAAATTCAATATGCATCTGGACCCAGGGGCACCAAGTCTGGGTACCATGTGTGGTGCTAGGGCTTCTCAACCAGCCTCCACAGGCTTTGGCTATCTCCAACCAGAGGAGTTGAACCCTGATTCCCAAATGCTGGGAAAGCGGGAGTGCAAGGCAAAGGGTCAAGAGGACAAAGGTAGGGCCGGGCGATAGCCCTACCTTTAATGCGGTAGAGGCATTTATCTTGCAGCGGCCGGCCCATGCCGCCCGGGTTCGATCCCGGCATCCCATATGGCTTCCCTGAGCACCACCAGGAGTAATTCCTGAGTGCAGAGCAGGGGAGAAACCCCTGAGCATCGCCAGGTGTGACCCAAAAAAAAAAAAAAAAAAAAAGAGGACAAAGGTAGGAGGTATATCCTTGGTGTGACTAGTTTCTTTTCTTTTCTTTTTTAGGTCACACAAGGCAATGCTCAGGGGTTACCCTCTGCCTCTTCTCTCAGGAATTACTCCTGTCTTCGGGGACTAAATGGGATGCTGGGAATTGAACCCGGGTCAGCTGTGTGCAAGGCAAATGCCTTACCAACTGTGCTATTGCTCCGGCCCTGGTGTGACTAGTTTCGACACTGGAAGTTAGCTTGAAAATCAGTCAATTAGAAGCCCCAGCAGCAGTGTGACCACGTGGCCTGGGCCTTTGTGATTCCTGGCCTTGCCTTTGCCACAGAAATGGGGGGGTTTGTGCTTGCTTTGGCAGCACATATACAAAAATTGGAATGGCAGAGACAAGATTAGATTTGTTAAGTGTTCCATATTAAAAAAAATAAGGAGGGGGTCTAGGGCCCCTTCCTAGAAGTGCTGTTAGTCACGCTTGGGGACCTGACCCAGCTTACCTGCAGGTTCCTTCCCTGAAGACTTGACTTTTACCTCTGCGTCTGTGGACAAAGAGAAGAGGTTGCCAAAAACACAGCCAAGGCTGTTCTCCTGGCCCTGCATCCTCACTTTTCATGGGTCTGTCTCTGGAACTGGGCGTGGCCCCCCAAGCCCCCTCACGAACTGTGAGCACTCACCTTCCATGGCTATGGACCAGAGGGAAATTCTGTGGAAGGAGCTGGTTCGGAATCAGCCCACTTTGAATCTGGACTGGAGGTATGAGGACATGTGCACCGGTCTGCAGCCAGGGCTGGTGTGGGGGTGTGGTGTGTGTGTGTGTGTGTGTAGTGTGTGTGTGTGTGTGTGTGTATATCTGTGTGTGTATATTTTTTTAACTTTTTGAGTTACACCCAGCAATGCTCAGGGGTTAATCCTAGCTCTTCTCTCAGGAATTACTCCTGGCAGTGTGAGGGGGACCATATGGGATGCCGGAGATAGAACTGGGTCGACTGTGTGCAAGGCAAATGTCCTCCCCCATTGTACTATCATTGTAACTCCTCTGTGTACAATTGCACGCCTGTGTGTGCAGCCAGGGTAGTGGTGTGTCTCCTGCAGCTGCTCTTGCATGGCCCCCAGAAGACACACACTCGATATGCTTGGCAGCAATGAGCTCATCTTGGCAGGTTTACGTAAAAGCTCCACTCCCCATCCAGGAGTGAGTCTGAGTACCGTCCCAGTGTGTGGCCCCCAAACAACAACAACAAAAATAGTCTGCATGATGGGAGTCATAATTCCCACCTCATCATCCCAAAGCCTGTGTAGAAGCTAGGAATACCAGGCCGGGCGGGTGCTGGGGGGGTGCTGTGGTGGAGGTGTCTGGGCTGGGTCTTACCTGCTGTCTGGTGTTCAGACTGTTCCAGGAGGCTGAGCAGTCGACCTTCACTGTGGCCCCTTTTCCTGGGAGAGCAAACAGATGAAAGGGCTATTACCACCCCTGCCAAGAGGCAAAATCACAACTTTGGAAACATTGCTCACACCTGCCTCCTCCAAGAGAGAAGAGGTGTGGGGCCCAGCTCGAGAAAAAGTTCTCTGGCTTTTCGAGTAACTGACGGCACATCTGTGAAAAGGAAGCCACCAGGGACAGTGTATACTGTTACACCAAGAACATGTGCCCAAGGGGGGCGCGGGCGATAGCCCAGCGGGTAGGGCGTCTGCCTTGCTTGCGCGGGCGCTTATGCCGGCCCAGGTTCGATCCCCAGCATCCCATATGTTCCCCGAGCACTGCCAGGGAGTAATTCCTGAGTGCAGAGCCAGCAGTAACCCCTGAGCATCGCCAGGTGTGACCCAAAAAGGCAAAAAAAAAAAAAAGAACAAGTGCCCAAGGGCTCCCCAGACCAAGACAAAAATTCCCAAAGAGCAGATGTCTTCAGCAGCCTCTGAGCTGTGATGGCTTGGGAAATGGGGCCTGAGCGACTGGACAGTCCGTAAGGCCCTTGACCTGTACACTGCCGACCTGGGCTTGATTCCCATCACCCCAGAGTCCTCCAAGAGCCTCCAGAAGAGATCTCTGAGCACCAACCAAGTGTGGCCCAATAACAAAGGAAAAATAGTTTTTTTTTCTTTTTGGGGTCACACCTGGCGACTCAGGGGTTACCCCTGGCTCTGCACTCAGGAATTACTCCTGGCGGTGTAATTGCTCTAGCCCCAGAAAAATAATTTCTGGGACCTTCCCTGACTGAAGTCAGCCCAGGTTCGATCCCTGGCACTACACAGGGTCTCAAGCCCTGTCAGAAGTGATCCCGAGGAACAACCACCCAAAAACCAGGTGCAGGGGCCAGAGCGATAGCCCAGCAGGGAGGGCATTTGCCTTGCATGCAGATGACCTGGGTTCCATCCCTGGCATCCTATAGGGTCCCCAGAGCACTGCCAGGAGTAATTCGGAGTGCAGAGCCAGGAGTAGCCGCTGAGCATTGCTGGGTGTGACCCAAAATTAAAAACAAATAAATCAAAAAGTATTTATTGCTTTTTACCTTTTAACCAAAAATAATCTTTTGTTATATTTTTTTTTGTGTGTATGGGTGGGTGGGTTGGGCCATATCCAGAGGTACCCAGGGGTCACAGAGATTACTGGGGTTCCAGCCAGGCCTCAGTCACGTGCAAAGCAAGTATCGATTCTCTGGCCCCTTTAAATAACAGAAGAATTCTGCAAAGCACAAATCTTACTTCGAGATAAACCAAAGAAAGGGGGAACTGGCAGACTATGGTGAAAGCCCCTCTCCCGGGAGAAATGCAGAGGGTCAGGGAGCCTTTCCCAGAGTGCCTACACGTACCTTGGGGTTCACCTGGCACCGAGGTGGTGGCTGCTTGCTGTTTGCTGCGGAGTTGTCTGGGCGCTGCCACTGCCCAGATTTTTTCTCCCTGGTTTCTGGTGGCCTTTTTGGCGAGGCGCAGACAGGCCATGACATGCCCATGATACTCTTGGGAATGGAACCTGCGCTTTGCATAGGTAGCACTTCTCATTCCTGGCCAGTGGGAAGAGAGGGGGAAAGCAAAAGGTGTGAGCCGAGGCTGCGTCTGGGCTCCTGGCTCTATCAGCCGGAGCCTACTCGCACAACAGCTCACCAAGGAATGCTCCCACACGGCTGAGTGATGAGTGGTTTCCCTGAGCTGCCCCCATCATGCCCGCGGTGGGATGATAATGAAATCCAGCTCCTCTAACGATCTCCAACAACGCTGATTGCGCGTCACATAAAATATGCCGTCAAACGCTACTGAAATGAAGTGGGGATCAGTATCCCTCCCCCTTTTCCAAAGGGAAGTTAAAATTGAGATGGAAAAGGAGCACCATAAGCATTAAATCAAGATGACGGTTTCACTAGAGTGGATGAACTTGCCTGATTAGTGAATCAAGTCTTGTCTCCAGGCCAATTTCCTGAATTCCTCCACCAGGCACCCAGGCGACTAGGACTAGGAAGTGCCCTGGAAAGTCGAGTTCGACCAGAGGCTTTTGCCAAATTTTAAAGTTATTTTCAGAGAGGAAACTGTGCTCCAGAGAAGGGTTACTGGGCATTTGTGACAATGAAATCTTTTGGGACAAATATGAAAATTAGTATTTTTTTTTGAGAGTGGGGATGGGGGGTTTGGGACATACCCAGCCAAAAAAAGGGAGAAAAGAGGAAGGGGAGAAGAAAGGAGAGGAGAGAAAGAAAGAAGAGAGGGGGAGAGGAACAGGATAGAAGGGAGGAAAGAAGGGAAAACAGGAGGGAATGGAGAGGGAAAGAGGGAGGAGAGGAGGGAAAGGGAGGGAAGACGAGGAGAGGAGGTGAGGGAGGGAAGGAGGAGTGGAGATAGGGCAGGGGAGGGTAGAAGAGAGGAGAGATGGCTGCCACACCAAGACAATTCTGAAGGCACCAATGGTCAGGTCCACCAGGATAAACCAGACTGTCCCAGACTCTTTTTAAATCAATCTCTCCTCCCTCTCTCTGTCTCTCTCTCTCTCTCTCTCTCTCCCTCCCCCTCCCTCCCTCCTCCCCTCTCTCTCTCTCTCTCCCTCCCCCCCTTTCCCCCTCCCTCCCTCTCTCTCTCTCTCTCTCCTCTCTCTCTCTCTCTCTCTCTCTCTCTCTCTCTCCTTTTTGGGTTACACCCAACGATTTACTCCTGGCTCTGCACTCAGGAATTAATCCTGGCTGTGCTCGTGGGACCATATGGGATGCTGGGGATTGAACCCAAGTCAGCTGCATACAAGATAAATGCCCTCTCCACTGAACTATGGCTCTGGCCCCAAGTCCCCAGACCCTATTAAATATGTCTATGGGCTGGCTGGCAGGCCTGCTCTGATCAGGCAGTGGGCAGGGCACTTATCACACCTTCGGGGCACACTTGCACTATTATACTGAACCCCCAGAACCCAGGAAGTCTTCTGTATTTGCCTAACCTCTTGCAACTCAACTCCGGTTTCCTTGGCAAAACAGCCACCACTTCCCAAAACAGCGTAAATGCTGCAGCTGGGCTCTGTGGTGAGCAATAAGGAAGTGGCGGGTGGGTGCAGTCGGGTTTTCTTAGGGTCATGAAAAGGGAGAGTTGCCACCCCACAGTCATCAACCTGGTATAAGAAAAGGCAAAGCAAGGTATCCAGGGATTACAAAGTAAGGGGGGAGTGAGAAGTGGCTCTGTACTGGGGTCATGTTGGCCCAGAGGACAGTGAACCTCCCCTCACCCCGACACCCCTCACTCACTCAGCATTGGAGGACTCGCCCAAGCTCCTGTTTCTGGCCTCTTTCTGCCTCCGAGTCAACACTTTGAATCACAAAAATAAAGAAGAATAAATTAAAAAGGAAGAAAGCAAAAAGCAAACGTGTTCTTTCCTTCTGTGTGCTGCTGGCAAGTGGCTTTGCAGAGCAGACAGGCCTGAGAGAATGCTGTGGGTAAGGACCGCGAGTGCACACACCCAATCCAGGGGCAAGCCTTAGCACCATGGGGTCCCCACATCCCTGCCAGGGATCCCTGAGCTGAGTCACCAGCAAATTCCTGAGCACTGCTGGGTATGGCCCAGCATCCCTTCCCCCACCAAACAATTCCAGAGGCAAGAGCCTAGCTCCTGCACTCTCTCTCCAGCCTGTGCAGCGACTTACTCAACATTGCATGCTTTCTTTTCTGGGTGGGGTGGCTTTTTTGGGTCACACCTGGCGATACTCAAGAGGTTACTCCTGGCTCTACACTCAGGAATTACTCCTGGCAGGGTTAGGGAGACTATGGGATGCTGGGGATCAAACCTGGGCTGGTCAAGTGCCAGACAAACGTCCTCCCCGCTGTACCCACTCTGGCCCAAATCATGCTTTCTGTGGGCGCACCCAAATTTGTTTTCTACGCGTGGCATCCCAACTGGATCCAGTGCTCAACAGTTTTTTTTATTTTTTTTTTTTTGCTTTTTGGGTCACACCCAGCAATACTCAGGGGTTACTCCTGGCTCTGTGCTCAGGAATTACTCCTGGCAGTGTTCGGAGGACCATATGGGATGCAGAGGATCGAACCGGGTCGGCCGCATTCAAGGCAAATGCCCTACCCACTGGACTATCTCTCCGGCCCTCAACACAGATTCTGAGGAATTAAGAGAACAGACCCAGGAGGCAACCAATGCTGCTGTCTTTGCTCGCTGCCTGTCTAGCAAGCAAGTGGCTGAAATGGCTGGTCCCTGATCTCCCAGGCCAGGCCAGTGGGAAAACGGTGTTTTCAAAAGTCCCTTCATTCTACAGCTGGGAACTGTCCCCCCCATGCAGGACTTCAGTTCTGTCCTTGTTCCCGTCAGTGAAACCCCTGCATTCCCGGGCGCTCATGTGCTGTCATCTGCTGTTATTAGCTCGCTTTCCGGCTGTGTCATCGGCACAGATGACAAGGATGCAGTTCTACATCTTCATCCAAGACTGGGGGTGGGGGTGGGAGGGAAATGATTGTCATGGATCCGACCGCGAGAGGAAAATGGTGACATGCTCCCAGAGAAGCCACGCTTCTTTCACATTCAAGTTTCATTTTCATAATCGTGCATCTCTGGTGATGCATCCATGTGAAAATAATTTGGGGAACTACCACAATTATGAAAACAGAATCCTTATTCTCTTTTTCAAAAAATTCTGGGGTGGGAGTGATTTCCGAGTGGAGCTCAGGGGTTCTATGGGGTGCTAGGGATGGAACCCAGGTCAGCTGTGCACAAGGCAGGCATCTTACCTCCTCTCTGGCCCAGGGTCCTTCCTCTTAAGGATCTTACATTTTACTAAGGGAAACGGTACATACCTTCAAGTCATCCTACTAATACCTGCATAATAAAATATGCATAATACAGTAAGCATATGCATATTTTATTATGCAGGTATTAGTAGGTTTGTGCCACACTTGGCAGTACTCAGCGCTTACTCCTGGTTCTGTATAATTCCTGGTGGGGTTTAGGGACCACAGGCGAGGCCAGGGATTAAAGTAGGGCTGGTGAGTAACATACAAGGCAAATGCTCTTAACCCCTAGACTAGCTTTCTGGCACCATCCTTGATTTACTTTATTTAGCAGGGGAGGATTTGGGGTCATAACCAGTGGCGAACAGGACTTACTTGTAGGTTCAGATATGGCACCAGGGATCAAACTGGAGTTGGCAATGTGCAAAGTAAGTGTCATGCCCCTGTATGATCTCTCTGGCCCCACAGAGGACCTAGCCTTTTTTTTTTTTTGGGGGCAGTGAGATAGTGGTAGTTTGGGCCACATCCAGCAATGCTCAGGGGTTACTTCTGGCTCTGCAATCAGGAATCACTCCTGGCCGTACTTGGGGACCATATGGGATACTGGGAATCAAACTTGGGTCAGCTGTGTGCAAAGCAAATGCCTGCTCTGCTGCAGTATTGCTCAGGCCCAGGAATCTGTTTCTAAGGCCTTCTCCAACCCAGAAGGTATAAGGACAAATAAAGCATCTCGGAGGGAAGTGATATAAGCACCTTCAAACCCACCTCCTATTCTATCAGGCAGCCCAAATTTTCCATCTTTCGTACAAGGACTGTAGGAGAGATTTTATCAAGTGCTGGGCTGAAATCAATTCTTGAGAGGTTGGCATCTTCCAGATTATGGGAGTCTTTTAAGAGTTATCTTCTCTCGCTTTCTATTTGTCGCCCATCTGCACTACCCCACATTTCTTCCCCAGAAGTCCCAGCAAACCACTCCATAGACAGGGAGAGACAATAATCAATTCTTTACCTTGGCTGCACCCTGCCCATTTCTGGCTCTATGCCTAGCTACTTTTGTCCCCTGCAACTTTTTGAACGCTACAGCTACCTTTAGAGATTCTGCTTTCCTTCCTCCATTTATTTAGTCTCAGCAGAGTCGAACACAGATGATATGATAATCATTATCTGCCAATGAAATCACTGTACTGTATCACTGTCTTCCCGTTCATCATCGATTTGCTCGAGCGGGCACCAGTAACATCTCCATATGACCTGTCTCATGCAAGTAGAGACCTGCTTGCTCCAGGAACATAAAGAGCCTCAAACCATTCCATCAGGTCATGGGAATGAGGTACTGTTACTGGTATTTGGCATATCAAATACGACACGGGTAGCATTGCTCTGAAATCAGAGCAATGGATTTGGGGAGGGTGTGTGTGTGTGTGTAAAGAGCTCTGATTTTGGGGGCCAGAGCGATAGCCCGGCGGGTAGGGCGTTTGCCTTGCATGCGGCCGGCCTGTGCCGCCTGGATTCGATCTCCGACATCCCATATGGTTCCCTGAGCACCGCCAGGAGTAATTCCCTGAGTCCAGAGCCAGGAGTAACACCTGAGCGTCACCGGGTGTGACCCAAAAAACAAACAAACAAACAAACAAACAAAAAAAAGAGCTCTGATTTTTGAGGTCATACTCTA
The DNA here is from genome assembly GCA_021461705.1 of Cryptotis parvus. NCBI lineage: Eukaryota > Metazoa > Chordata > Mammalia > Eulipotyphla > Soricidae > Cryptotis > Cryptotis parvus. The sequence goes on from JAJIBD010012025.1 coordinate 13,904, forward strand.
TGCCAGATCCTCTGGAAGTGGACTCTCTAATTCTTCCAGCAACCTTGGGTGGCTCATTACCATTCACTGCATTTTACAAAGGACAAAAAAAAAAAAAAAAAGAGTTAACAACCAGCCATGGTCACAAAGCTAAAACAAAAAAGAAGTATGGAGCTCCAAAAAGCAATGCAAATGTGGTTTGATTTATTAATCTGTTATGGGGGGTATGGGGGTTTGGGTCTATGTTCACGGGATCCTATGGGGTGTCAGGGATTGAGCCAGGGTAAGCTGCATGCAAAGTCAGGTCCTTAAGGCCTGGACTATTTCTCAAAGCATGTGTTTTTCTCAACAAGAGCAGGCTGCCTCTCCTGGGAAGCAAGAGGGTAAAAGAGAGGAAGAGAAGACGTGTGGTAAATTGGATAGGCAGGAGGTGGAGAATTTGAGGGGAGTGACGTAGCAGGCAGCTGGCGACCATAGGCTAATGTCAGGATGACAGTGGCTGCCCAGGTGTTTTGATTTCCCTCAACACCAGTGGCCCCAAACTAGGAGCTATGGGGTAAAAGGATAGTTCAGCGAGCTGCAGGCAGAAACCTCGATCCGGAAACCTTGCTCTAGGTAAGAGCAACCCAAGTGTGCCAAGGGAACCCAGGTGCCTGAAGATGACACCACGAGGAGAACAGTGACCCAGGCAAAGTGAGGAAGACACATGGTGTCCTGCAGTCGGCCACCGTGAACTGGTCTCCTTGGAAACACCTGACGGGAGACAGGGTCTCCTGCTCACCTGACCCCCCAGAGAAGTTGCTTTTGCATCTTTGCCTGGTGCTGTTCACATGCAAAGCAGCAAGAATATGGATAAAGGCCCCCTTACTTTCAGAGTATTTACTTTTTGTCTTTTTTGGGACACACCTGGCGATACTCAGGAATTACTCCTGGCAGTACTCGGGGGACCATATGGGATGCTGGAGATTGAACCTGGGTCAGCCACGTGCAAGGAAAATGCCTATTTGTTGTGCCATTGCTCCAGCCCCCACAGTAAAAAATTTTTTGCAATAAAGGCCAACAACTTGGGTCATTTCAGCCAAGTTCTTTTTTTTTTTTTTTTGCTTTTTTTGGTCACACCCGGCAATGCTTAGGGGTTACTCCTGGCTCTGCACTCAGGAATTATTCCTGGCGGTGCTCGGGGGACCATATGGGATGCCGAGGATCGAACCCGGCCGGCATGGGCCGGCCATGCAAGGCAAACGCCCTACCCGCTGGGCTATCGCTCCGGCCCTGCTTTCAGCCAAGTTCTTAACCCTGAGTCTAAGCTACCAAATGAAGAAAAATAGCATCTGTGGGACTGGAGAAAGTACAGTTGGGTGCATGCAGTCAATCCCAGGTTGGAACCCTGGCAAGAGCCAGGAGTAAGCCCTGAGTACTGCTGGGTATAGCCCAAAGTCAACTGAACAAACGAAATAAAACACGATTTATCTCATGGCTCTGGCAAGGTTCACACTATATGATTAAACTGAGTTATAAGTGGGGCTGAAGAAAGTACAATGAGGGGCCGGAGGCGATAGTCCAGTGGGTAGGGTGTTTACCTTGCACACGGCAGGCCCATACCGGCCTGGGTTCAATCCCGGCATCCCATAATGTCCCCGAGCACCGCCAGGAGTACTTCCTGAGTGCAGAGCCAGGAGTAACCTTTACCATTGCCAGGTGTGACCCAAAAAAGAAAAAAAAGTACAATGAGGAATGTACACAGCAGATCCTGGTTCGATCTTTGGGAAAACTCCAGAGTTTCCCAAGCTCCACCAGGAGTAAGTCCTGAGCACTGGGAGGGAGGGAGGAAGGAAAGTTCACGGCAAAGATAACATCAATCATTATTACCTAATCTTCATGATTACTCTTGCAGGTTTATGTCTCAGCCTCATACAAACATTTAAGAATCGTGTCTGCCATCAGTCTAAAAATTTAGTTTAGATTTTGGGGCCAGAGGGATAGAAGAAGGCACTTGCCCTATATAGACTGACTTTGGTTCAATCCCCAGCACTGCACAGGGTCCTCTGAGCAATGCCAGGGTTCACTCCTGGGCAAATAGTAGTAGAGCCTAAGCACCACAGGGTATAGCCTAAACAAAATCAAATCAAATATGGATTAGGTCTTTATTTTTTTGCTGGGACTATGGGGGGATGGTGGGGAGATGACTTGGCCCACACCTAGAGGTGCTCAGGGGACCCTATACAATGCTAGGCCTGAAAATGGGTCAGTTGCATGTAAGGCAAATGTCTTACCTGCTTGTACTATCTCTCCAGTCCACGGTCTTTGTCTTCCGTGGTCACAAAATTCATTCACACCAATGGGAATGGATAACCAAAGAGTCATAAGATGATTACATAAACACCAGCACACTGGCTTCACAACTTCAAAGAATCAGAAATAAATGCTATGGGAACTACAGCGACAGCACAGCGGGTAGGATGTTTGCCTTGCATGTGGCGGACCCGGTTTGATTCCTGACATCCCATCCCCGGAGCAACCACTGTGACCCAAATAAGATAAAAAAACAAACAAATAAATAAATCACTGTATCACTGTCTTCCCGTTCATCATCGATTTGCTCGAGAGAGCACCAGTAACATCTCTGTATGTCCTGTCTCATGCTAGTAGAGCCCAAGGGCATCTGCTTGCAACAGGAACATAAAGAGCCTCAAACCATTTCATCAGGTCATGGGAATGAGGTCTATAATTGTTACTGGTATTTGGCATATCAAATACGACACGGGTAGCTTGCCAGGCTCTGCCGTGCGGGTAGCATACTCTTGTAGTCACCTTTGATCTCCAGCATTTATTGATGAACCGTGTGGCGCCCCGCGCGGGCTGTGATCAGCTCTTCTGCTGGGTGGAGTTCTGATGAAAGGGGAGTCCGGATGTAGAAAATGGCAGCCCTCGTGGAGTGGGGGTCTGGCTTCTTGCGAGGCTCTGCTGGGGTGTATAAAGGTATTTGCATGCCTTGCATGCAGCCAACTTAGGTTCGATCCCTAGTGCCCCATATGGTCCTGAGCCTGCCTGGAGTGATCTCTAAGCACAGAGCCAGGAGTAAGTATTAGACACTGCTGAGTGTGGCCCCCAAACCAAACAAAAGAGTCTTTTCTAGACCGGAGCAATAGTACAGAGGGAAGGTCATTTACCTTGCATGTAGCAAACCTGGGATCGATCCCGGCATCCCATATGGCCCCTGAGCACTGCTAGGAGTAATTCTTGAGTGCAGAGCCAGGAGTAATCCCCGAGTATCGCCAGGTGTGACCCAAAAAAATCAAAAGAAAAAAACAAAAAAACAAAAGAATCCTTCCTGAGCTTAAAGAAATCAATCAATCAATCAATCAATCAATCAATCAATCAATCAATCAATGATTTAAAGAAAAAAAACCCACTCTGGGGCCCGAATTGTAAACTGGGGGTGGAGGTGGCAATGGCTCCTGAAAGAGGCTGAAATTAGCCCAGGAACTGTGATGTGGCAGAACGCCAGCACATCTTCTCAGCTTAACTTTTTCCACCTCTAAACCACCCTGGCAGATAATCACTGGCGGGAGGTAGGGAGTTATGGCTGAGCCCCAGCAGCTGCATGCACCCCACCTGCACAAGAATGGTCTCCTTCAAGACTCCCCCAGTTCCAACCCAAAAGTCCACCCACCACTGTCCACTTGATCACCGATCCTTATCAGAGAGAAGCACACTCACGTAATGCTTGATCACATCCGAACAATTTCTCGGCTTCTCCGTGTCCTGCGAGACTAACTGCTACCCTCTTTGAGCCCATGAAGGAAGGAAGTTTTCAATCTTTGTTTTGTCTTTTTTTTTGGTTTTGGAGAATCACACCTGGTGAGTCTCAGAGGTTTCTCTTGGCTCTGAACTAGACAATCACTCCTGGTGATGCTCAAGGGGCCATATGGGGTGCTGGGGACCGAACATGGGACAGCTGCGTGCAAAGGCGAGTGCCCACCTGCTGCACTGTGCAGCAGTCTGACAGCTGCAAAGCCCCATCGGTGAAGATGTGACAGTCCCACTGGGTCTCACCACTTCTTTCAGAGAGTGAGTGGACAGCGGGAAGGATGTTGCTTTGCAGGCGGCTGACCAAGTTCGATCTCCAGCACTGCATGCAGACCTCAACTTCACACTTCTCTGGGGGCTGCGGCTTTCCTCTTTCTTCTTGAAATGATTCTAGAATTCAGATCGACAATCCTCAGAATCCCGACAGTCTCAATTTCCTCTGTAGCAGCTGCTTTCCTCACCCAGCTCCAGTAGCTTTCTGACTTTGTCTGCTTGGGGTCCAGGCACCATCCATCCAACAGAGCACTCCCGTCCCAGAGTCCTTCAGCATCGCCTTTGATAGCAAGGAAATCAGTGCCCCAAATGCCCTCGAAGACGAAGTGCCTGTCTGCCCAGAGCCTTCTCATCCAGCCTCCGCACACTTTCCCGTGTCATCTCCCTCAGCAGATTCACATTTCAACCTGCTGTAACACTGACATCCCAGGTACCAGAACAACAGTACAGCAGGTAGGGTATTTGACTTGCATGCAGCTGACCTGGGTTCAATCCCCAGAATCCTTGATGGTTCTGAGTCTATCAGGAGTGATCCTTGAGCGCAGAGCCAGGAGTAAAAACCCTGGGCTGGAGCGATAGCAGTGAGTCGGGCATTTGCCTTGCACACGGCCGGCTGAACTGGGTTTGATGCCCGGCATCCCATATGGTCTCCCCCAGCACTGCCAGGATTAATTCCTGAGTGCAGAGCCGGGAGTAACCCCTGAGCATTGCCGGGTGTGACTCAAAAAGAAAAAATAAAAGGAGTAAAACCCTGAGTATTGTCCCCCTGCACCTCCCAAAAAAACTGACATCCAATAGGAACATATCTTTTTGTTGTTCTGAGGTCATATCCAGCAGTGCTCAGGACTTACTTCTGGCTGGGCCAAGGGGACCATATGGGTTGTTGAGGGCTGATCTCGGGTCAGCTATGTCAAAGCCCAGCACTCTCTCTGGCCGTTAGACTCTCTTTGGCCCCATGAACACATCTTTAATAAATTAGTGTAGCAAGAGAGAATCTTCACAAGTCTGGTGCTGTTCTCAGCTTTTAGAAGAAAAGAATTTTTTTAAAAACTGAGATGAAAGCCTGATTTGAAAGAAATGAAACAAGCCCGATCTGCCTCTCATTCCACTCAATAGACTTGTTCTCTAAGGTACTAAACTCGACTTGCTGTTCTTCATTTAACTCAAAAGAATTTCTAATTCAAAAACTCTATGTGGGCTGGAGAGAGGAAAGATGTTAAAGTGCTTGCCCTGCATGTGGTCAACACCACCCATGCCCCTGGATGGCTGGCACAAGGTAAGCTCTGAACTCTGCCAGGTGTGGCTCGAAAAACCCAAACAGTGACATCATCAACAACAAAATACCCTAAACGGGCCTCAGAGATGCCTCAAAGCACTGGAGTACAAGTTTCAACTGCCAGCACTGTGTGGTCCCCTGAGCACCACTGGAAGCAGCCCTCAGCACAGCAGTGCTCGAGGCTTCCTCTGGGCTCTGAGCTCAGGGGTCATCCCTTCCCCCTGTACCCCTTTTCCAGTCCAAGCACAGAGCACTTCTACCAACAGCCCTCAGGGGCAGGGATCCAGAGGGCCCACTGCATTGACAAGTGAATGAAATCACTGAGGCCTCAGTTAAGTTTCTGGTGGGGAATTTGCTGCAGGCCTGTTGGCGATACCAAGCCGCCCTCTCTGCCGTAAAGCCACTCTCTTTGCTTGGCCCTCTGCATGGTGTAGCAATTTCCTTTCCTTTAGCACGTTCGGACTCAGCCTGCTTTCTCAAGATCCACTCCAAGGTTGAGCTCTTGAGCAGCACCTTCTGTGCAGCTGGACTTGGTCTCTGCATTTATCAGCCAAGTATGGCTTTGCCTGCTTAGCACTTTTCATACGAAGACCAAGGTGCTTAAATAAAACTGTTCTTGATGTGCCTGCTGCAAGGCTAAAGGGGTGAGTCACTCCTCTGATGAACCCTTAACTCATGCAATTTTTTTTGGGGGAGGAGGTTGGGCGACATCTGGCGGTGCTCAGGGTTCACTCCTAGCTCTGTGTTATCACTTCTGGTGTTGGATGACAGGCCTAGCTAGTATGGAAGCTTTGCTGTTTTACCCACTCACAGCTTAATTTACTTACATGTTCTTAAACCAAGGTGCATTCTAATGAGCTCTCTCTTCTATGTAAACACTGATAGAGGGTGTGGCAGTTACAGAAGTCACCTTGACTCTGAATAACTTCTGACTTATTATACATCTACTAAGACTTCTATGTTTTCTAATTGGGCACAGCTCCTCTTTATACCCACTGCACCCAGCGTGGGACAGTTAGAATTTACCAGGAGACTAACACCCTGGCTATGCTGAGACTATCTTTAAGATTATAGAAAGGATCATACTAGTTTGCTTTCACACAGGCAAGTGTGACTCTTTCGGTATACAGAGAACAAGATACTCAGAATCACCCTGGTGCAGATAATAAAGGACCTTGTGGGTACCATCTAGATTACATGAAGCCCACAAAATTAAAGATGTATTACTTTATATCAGCCCCCCCTCCCTCCTCTCTCTCTCTCTCTCTCTCTCTCTCTCTCTCTCTCTCTCTCTCTCCAGTGTTTTACATAAGAGATCTCGGAAGGGATTAGTCCTTGGTGTAATCCTTTGTTTATACCCTATAATAGGGTGTGGCACCACCCTTCTACAAGTTGTTTAGGGTAACAGATAGGATTATTTTGGTGTATGTAAGGAAACTTACATACATGGGGCAGAGTTGCTACTGGCTCTCCCTGTGCCCAGCCGTTCATGAGGTGCCTGGGAGGGATGGCAGGTTCTAGCCCTGGCCCACCACCCCAGCAGAGCCTCATAACAAGCCAGACAACCCCCTACTCCATGAGGGCCTCCATTTTCCACATCCGACTTCCCCCTTGTCAGAACTCCACCCAGCAGACCAGCCTATCACAGCCCGACTCGCGTGGCTGCGCGGTTCATCAATAAATGCTGGATTTTGAGATGACTACAAGAGTATGCTACCCGCCGGCAGAGCCTGGCAAGCTACCCGTGTCATATTTGATATGCCAGATACCAGTAACAATTATAGACCTCATTCCCATGACTTGATGGAATGGTTGAGGCTCTTTATGTTCCTGGAGCAAGCAGGTGCCCTTGGTGTCTACTTGCATGAGACAGGTCATATGGAGATGTTACTGGTGCCCGCTGGAGCAAATCGATGATGAACGGGAAGACAGTGATACAGTGATGTAAGGGAACTGACTTGAGGCCCCTCCCCTTTCTCCTTCTTTTGGGTAGGACTCCTTTCCGATGAGATCCTCTCTCTTTTTGGTGGGAGGCTTGGGCTCTCTTGTATGGTCTAAGTTCTTACCAGAGCTAGAGTTCTTTCATTATATTGGATTGCAGTGGTAGAGCTTTTGTACTATTAAAAGCCTTTTGGAACTGTGCCAGACTCGTGAGTTTTCATCCGTTCCCCTGGCGGCCTCAGAGGTAGAAGAGAACTTCTGTCCTGGTACTGTTGGGGACCCCAGCAGCTCCCTGCCATTCTGGTAATGCTTAGGACACTCTATGCGGTGCTGGGGATGGAACAAGGGGTGATAACTACAGTATCTCTCTAGCCTTAACCATACCTGGTTTGGAGGGGAAGGTGGGAGGGGGGGGAGGTGGCCACAGTAGGCAGTGCTCAGAGCTTAACCCTGGATCTGCCTCAGAGATTACTCCAGGCAAGCACTGAAGTACTGATCTGGCCCCACACAATTATTTTGTTTTACCCCCCAATACAATTCTTATTTTGATTCTATAAATAAAGGGTCTGTGCTATTATATTTCTGTTGGTGTTGTTTATGGACCACTCCGCTCTATGCTCAGGGGTCACTCCTACGCAGTGCTAGGGGGACCCTATGCAGTGCCAGAGATTGAATGGCCATGTTTGAGGCAAGCACCTTGACCCTTGTACTATTTCTCTAGTCCCAGAACTATTATACTTTTTTAAAACAAAATCCCTTAATCTATGGACAAACTGAATAATTTAGAGGTCTTCGAAAAACAGTTCTGTATCTAGGTCTTCTAATACTTACAATACAATACAATTCAAATCTTTTTCTTTAAGAGCTAGAGTTTTTTTACTTAAGCAATTTGACAATATACATCTAGATTCTTAAAATAATCCATTTCTTCTGATGTACAAATCTGTGGGAATCAACTCTGAGGAATCATGTGAATTTAGATGAGAGGGGAGACAAAAGATATTTCATCAAAGCATTATTTATAACAATGAAAATTTAAACAGCTCCATGTTCAAATGCAGGATGAAATACTATGCCAAAATAGAGATGGGTTCAAAATTACCACTGAAAGGAAATAAAGCAAAATATTAACTGTAATTGGCAGAGGAGAAGTTGGAAGTTGGGTTAGGGCTGATTAGCTGTGGATGATTATTTTTCTATACTGCCAATATTTTTCTAATAAGCAAATAACAATTTTATAATTTAAAAAAATTGCTTGGGGCCAGAGTGAGAGTGAAAAGCAAGTAAGGTGCTTCCTAATCCTGCCTCAATCCCATTTGGGGAACACCGCCAGGAGTGATCCCTGAGCACAGAGCCAGGTGTAAGCCTGGAACACCCCCAGTGTGGTCAAATCACTACCCCCTCAAAAGTTTTTTTTTTGCTTTTTTGGGTCACACCCGGCAATGCTCAGGGGTTACTCCTGGCTCTGCACTCAGGAATTACTCCTGTCGGTGCTCAGGGGACCATATGGGATGCCGGGATTGAACCCAGGTCAGCCGCGTGCAATGCAAACACCCTACCCGTTGTGCTATCGCTCCAGCCCCAAAACAGAAGTTTTAACAGCAATCAAATCCAAATCTACATTTATAAATATTGTGGAAAGATAGCTCTACATTCCTGCCTTTCACTAATGGTTGTTTCACTGCAACCCCTCACAGAAGGAAAGGGATGAAAGAACAGGACAGAAACAAAAGCCCTTTAAAATATCTGATCACGGGGCCGGAACAATAGCACAGCAGGGAGGGCGTTTCCCTGCACATGGCCGAACCGGGTTCGATCCCGGGCATCCCATATGGTCCCCTGAGCACCGCCAGGAGTAATTCCTGAGTGCAGAGCCAGGAGTAACCCCTGAGCATTGCCGGGTGTGACCCAAAAAAAAAAAAAAAGTCTTATCACAAAAAAAAGAATAAAAAAAGATTACTTGTCTGATCAAGTACAAACATGTATGCAAATGAAATCATTCAATTTAAGAACCGAGCTGATAAACAACCTTGTGTGTCCTTTCCGGAGGTTAGCCTCTTTCTGCCCCAGAATCCCTTCATCAAGAAGCCTCAACTCATAAAATGACAGTCTGATTACTTTCTCCAATCAACAGGCAGTTCTACCATCAATTCTGATAACAATATTTGGTGGTGGTATTTTTGGGGTCACACCTGGTGGTGGGTGGTGCTCAGGGCTTATTCCTGGGGCTCAGTGCTCAAGGGACCCCATGTGGCACTGGGGTTTGAATCCAGATGGGCTACCTGGTCTGGCAATCATATTTTTGGGGACCCTATGAGGTGCTGGGGTTTTGAGTCCAGATCTATTGTGTGTAAGGCCTTCTCTGCTATATTACCTTTCCAGTCCCCATGGGGGTGAGTTTCTTCTCCTCGGTCCCCGTGCCTGCATTGCTGTAGCTGATACTGTGATGAACAGGAAGTCCGTAAGTACCTAGTTGGGAGCTTGCCAGAGGCTACATATCAGACCTGGTATTCATGAGGTCTGCACCTTAGAGGACTTGTAGTAATTGTACACAGGCTCAGAAAAGGCGACACGTCCTAGTTGAGGCACAGTTTAAAGTGGTGTTCACTGGGAGGTAATGGAAGGGTCACTGCAGGGCCCACATAAATGCTTGTACCCCTTCTGTGGTGTTTACACACACTTGGCTTCAAGCCACAGGAAATGGCTTGCAGAGCAAGGCTCAGAGAGAGCAGAATTACCTGGACTGTAGCTGGCATATGTGGGGCACCAGGGATTTGAACTCATGACCAGATGCTAGCAAGGCAGATGCTCTAAACTCTTGTGCTAATTTCCTGGGCCCTAAATCAAACAAAATTGTTTTGGGGCCAGAATAATAGTATATAGCAGGGAGGACATTTGCCTTGTAACGTGGCCGACCCCGTGTTAGATTCCCAGCATCCCATATGGTCTCCAGAGCATTGCCTGGAGTAAACCCTGAGCATCACTGGGTGTGACCCAAAAAGAAAAAAAATAAGATTGTTTTACTGGTGGTCAGCCCAGCTCTAGGGGCATTAGTTTTCTGTCAAGCCGCAATTTCATTCATCTTGGAGTAATAGAGCTGGGGAGATTGCTCAAAGGGCCAGAACACAGGCTTTATAACATGGGAGACCTGGGTTTGATCCTCAGCACACCTGCCAGAGGCACCTCAGCAAAGAAGGGCATGGCCCAACAAACAAGTGAAATAGTGTGGTGAGAATTAAAACAACATGCACCAAACTGAGTTCATGGTTTAATGGGGGCAGCCAGACCTGGCAGTGCTCTGGGCTTACTTCTGGATATGTGTTCAGAGATCACTTGTGGTGGGGCTCCAGGGGGATACCAGGAATCATATCCAGGTTGGCCACATACAAGGCAGGTGCCCTACTCATTGGACTATCTCCCCAGCCCCCAAGCAGACCTCTTGGTAGACAGCAGGGACTTATAAACAGTAGATATTGCTGGTTAATGCTAGGTAAGATATATAAAGACCTGTCAAGTTAAATCCCTTTTACTTAAGAGAAAAGCAATACTTCCTATCAAGTGCTTTCTCTTACAAGGACCTTCAAAACCCCCTTAGTAACAAGGTCATCTGTGTATGGTCAGTCTTCATGGTAATTCTACCAGAATGATTAATTAATTCAGAAGTAGTTCTGAAGGTTTATTGTGTCTTTCCACTTAGCACACATGCTTTTACCCAGTCAATTTATATTCCATCCACATGTTTTCTGAGCTAGAGTGTTGAGGTAAGACAATTATTTTACATGCTGCTGATACCTCACCCACATATGATCCTCAAACACTGCCACAGTGATCCCTGAGAGGAGAACCAGGTATAGTCCCCAACCATCACCAGGTATGGCCTTTTTTTTTTTTTTTTTTTTTTTGGCTTTTTGGGTCACATCTTCTCCCCAAACAGCAGCGTCCAGTGAAGAGGAGGTGGGCCGAATGCTGCAGAGGAGAAAGCTAGTTCTGGTGTCCCGTGGTCTTGGAAAGAGACTTGGGTTGGGGCTCAAGCTCCACCATATCTGTCAGCATCCCAAGCTGGATGAGGACCAGCATCTGGGGATTAAAAAGAGGTCCCCACCCACCTCCCCAAGTCAGAGTTCATGAGCTGGAGTTAACCCTGATGGCGGCACTGAGACCGTACTTATGGATATGACTAATCTCATCTGAATTCATGAACTTTCTAAAAATGTGAGCCTCGAGCTTCCTGAATTGCAAAGTGTGACTTGCTCCTCTCTGGAGTGGTTCTGAGCTGTGAAGATCCCTTCCGCAGTGCAGGCCCTGAGTGCTTTGGCAACTGGCTCAGGTGTTAATAAGAGCTATTTTATGTCTCAAGGTAGGAGTCCGCCCACCTGGCAGAAGAACACTACTAAACTGATTCTGAAGACCTAGTGTTTCAGTGGAAAGAGGGGTGAAAGAAACCCAGACAAATTTAGTTAAGAGCAAAAATGATGGGGGGCGCGAGGAAGTAGTTTAGTGGTAGCACACTGCCTGTGTGTAGAAGGTCTGAGGATCCATGCCTGGTACTGCAAATTCAAGGGACAAAGACAAGGAGAGAAAAAGGAGAAAGGAGGGAGGGGGAAAGGAAGGAGGGAGAGGGAGAGGGAGAGAGAGAGGGAGAGAGAGAGAGAGAGAGAGAGAGAGAGAGTATGTGTGTGAATGAGAACACAGAGGGAAAGAAGAGGAAAAGAAAAGAGAAAACTAAAGACAGCAAGGACAGAAGCAGAATCAGCCAGTCCACCCTTTGCTGCGTGCTGTTTCCAGGAAATTCATTAACAACTATAATGGATGACAAAGATCCTAGAGTTTGAAAAATATTGTCAGGAAAGTGCCTAGAAATAGCACAGGGCTCAGTATCCAACCCTGGTTCTATCCCAGCACCCATTCAGGGTCCCCCCAAGCATAGTGCTGTACCATCCCTAAGCAGGATCAAGTGTGGTCCCCACCAAACAGGAATTCCCAACACAGAGGAGTTGGTGTGAGAAGCAGCACATGGCTGCAACACTGACTACCAGAAGAGAAGTGCAGGCCACGGGCCCCTGTGCATTTGGGGTGGAGAGACTGGTCACCTAGCTAAGAGTCTCGCTGCCACTTCTAGGTCAGTGCAGTAGCTGCAAACTCCAAGCAAAACTGGAGTCAAGCTTGCACCAAGGAGAAACTGACGTAACAGCTAACTGCTTTGTTTCTGTCTTTTGTCACCATTTTATTGAATCAATACAACAGCCCCACACCACTGTTTGGGGTGAAGGTGGAGAGCAGACCTGATACAAACACACACACACACACACACACACACACACACACACACAGAGAAGACCTAACACAAACACACACACACAGAGGACCTGATACAAACACACACACACACACACACAGGACCTGATACAAACACACACACACGGAGAAACAATCACAGTAACTGAGTTAACATCCACCACTGCCCCCCCAACCCACCTCTCCAAGTTCCAAATAGTTTCTGGTTTTCCTTCAGATGAAAACTTTGAAAATGTCTTTCCTTGGCAATTCCAAATGTCCTTGCTATACAGTGTGATGAACATCAGCCCACAGGCCGTCCATTATATCCCCAGAACTTTATTTTATAACTGGGAGTTTACCTATCCCTCACCTCACATCTCTGGCAAGCATCAATCTATGCTTTGTATGTCTGGATCTTTTCCAGATGCCACAAATAAATGGGATCCTATAGTATTTGTCATTCTCTGGCTGACGTACTTCACTTAGCATAATGCCCTCAAGATCCATCCGAGTCACGAATGACATTTTCTTCTTCTGTTTGTTGGAATGATAATATACCACTGTGTCTAGATACCACATTTTATCTACTCATCCATCATAAAGACTTTGGCTGTTTCTAGGACATGCCAATTACAGAGAAGGCTGCAATAAACATGAGGGCACAGACTGAGGAAGACAGATCTCACGGCTGCTCTACTGAAAGGTGCATGGTGCCGGGGATCAAACCCAGGTCTCACACATTATCTACTGCCCACTAGTATTCATAGTCCACCATCTCGTTCCTCTTAATAAACTAAAGGGAGCTTGGCACGTGGATGGACAAAATTCTATTCCCAGTCTTGGAAAAAAAACACTTGTTCCCTCGAAGCCCCGCCCTCCCACCCAGTAAGGAAATTAACCTAAATATTTATGGAGACTGCTGGTTTGACTGTTGCAAGTTGGTTTGATTTCTATGACTTTGATATTCAGAGAACAAATATACTTTTTTTTTTTTTTGGGGGATACATCAGGCAATGCTCAGGGTTACTCCTGGATCTACACTCAGCAATCACTCCTAGTGGGGCTTAGGGGATCCTACGGAGTGCCTGAGACTGAACCCTGGTTAGCTGCTACAAGCAAGGCAAGCACCTTACCCACTGTGCTATTGCTCCTGCCTCCCAAGAAATTCTTTTCCTTCCTGCTATCACTATCACTATCTTCCCGTTAATCATCTATTTGCTAGAGCAGGCACCAGTAATATCTCCATATGTCCTGCTCATACTAGTAGAACCCAAAGGCATCCGCTTGCTCCAGGAACATAGAGAGCTCAAACCATTATATTAGGTCATGGGAATGACCTAATATAAATGTTACTGGTATTTGGCATATCAAATACTACACGAGCAGCTTGCCAGGCTTGCCGTGCAGGTGGCATACTGTTGTAGTCACCTCTAAATAAAGCATTTATTGATGAACCGCGTGGCCGGGCTGTGATATCCTGGTCTGCTGGGTGGAGCTGTGACGAGAGGGAAGTCCGGATGTGGAAAATGGCAGGCACCATGGAGTAGGGGAGGGTGGTCTGGCTTGTTGTGAGGCTCTGCTGGGGTGGCAGGCCAGGGGCTAGAACCCCCCCGCAGCTGGGCACAGGGAGAGCAAGTAGCAGCTCTGCCCCATGTCTGAGAGTCTCTGGTTCAGCATACCTGGGCTGGATTAAAAAAAAAAAAAAAAAAAAACTGTTGCAGGGTGGCTGTCGATGATCCGGGCTGTGATAGTCTGGTCTGCTGGGTGGAGTTGTGACGAGAGGGAAGTCGGATGTGGAAAATGGTGGACCCCATGGAGTAGGGGAGGGTGGTCTGGCTTGTTGTGAGGCTCTCCCTTCCTGCTGCCCTCCTAAATCTCCTTGGGTGCCAAGATTCCTTCCCCATTCTCCATGCCCTTGCTGTTCGTACCATCAGATCTTTCTGTAGGGTTGGCACTGCTTCACCTTCAATAAAGAGAAGCTTTGCCCATGGTTACCTAAGAAGAGGACTATTGTCCAGGCTGATCAATCTACAAACTTGCTGGAACGGGAGTGGAAATACCCAGAAAGCACCTCTGATGTCAAAGGTAAATCACAAGTCATTTACATAAACTGCTAAGAAAATTAACTAAGATTCTAACAGATATCTGGGCAAAGCTCAGAGAGCGATTCTTTTTTCTTTTTCAGGGTCACACCTGGTGATGCTCAGGGGTCACTCCTGGCTCTGCACTCAGGAATTACTACTGTTGGTGCTTGGGGAACCATATGGAATGCCGGGGATTGAATCTGGGTCAGACACATGCAAGGCAAATGCCCTTCATGCTGTACTATTGCTCTACCCACCACGAGATTTTTCTTTTTCAATTTTGGCCATACTTGGCAGTTCTTAGGGCTAATCCTCACTCCCAGCAGTTCTCAGGGATCCACATAACACCAGGGCTGGAAATATACTGGAGTTTCCTGTATACAAAGCGTGTGCTCAGTCCATTGAGGCACTCTCTCTGGGCCCAGAGGATAATATTATGAAAATAAATACAAATTAGGGGAAAGAAGACAGTACAATTATTATAGTGTGCTTGTCTAATATGCCCCTGACCCAGGTTCTATCCTGGAACTACAAACATCATCTGACCACTGCTGGGTGTAGCCCTGGAGGAACCCAGGTATGCTGAGTGGCCCAACTATCCCTGGCAGCATTGCATCCTTGAGTCTTTGCATTAAACCACTGGCCCAGTTAACCAAGAACTGCTAGTGAGGCCATTAAGACTCTTATGTACTGGGGGCCAGAGTGATAGCACAGTGGGTAGGGCATTTGCTTTGCATGCAGCCGACCCAGGCTTGATCTCTGGCATCCCATATGGTCCCCTGAGCACCGCAGGAGTAATTCCTGAGTGCAGAGCCAGGAGTAACCCTGAGCATTGCTGGGTGTGACCCAAAAGGGGGGGAAAAAAGACTCTTATGCACTGTCCCGGACACCCCAAAAATAAAAATTAATCAAATAAATCGGGGCCAGAGTGATAGTCCAGCGGGTAGGTCGTTTGCCTTCATGCGGCTGGCCAGTGCTGGCCCAGGTTCGATCCCGGCATCCTATATGGTCCCCCGAGCACAGCCAGGAGTAATTCCTGAGTGCAGAGCCAGGAGAAACCCCTGAGCATTGCCGGGTGTGACTCAAAAAAAAAAAAAATAATAATAATAATAAAAATAAAAATTAATCAAATAAAATACTTCTGAATTGTTTATTTTGGGGTTCTACCAGACAGTGCTCAAGGCTTACTCCTGGTGATGCTTGGGGAGCCCCATATATATGACGCTGAGAATCTAACTAGGTTCAGCCACGTGCCAGGTCCCCAGATTAATGTTTTGGGAAAAAAAAAAAATCAAAAAAAAAATTTTTTTTTTTTTTGCTTTTTGCTTTTTGGGTCACACCCGGCGATGCTTAGGGGTTTCTCCTGGATCTGCACTCAGGAATTACTCCTGGCGGTGCTCGGGGACCATATGGGATGCCGGGATCGAACCCAGGCACAGGCCAGCCGCGTGCAAGGCAAATGCCCTACCCACTGGGCTATCGCTCCGGCCCCTAAAAATCAAAATTGTTTTGAAATAAAAAAAAATCTATTAATCAAAGAAGATGTAGAATGAAATGTCTTTTTTTTTTTTTTTTTTTTTTTGGGTCACACCTGGCAGTGCTCAGAACTACTCCTGGCTGTGCTCATGGAACCATATGACCCGGGTTCAAACCTGGGGATCTAACCTGGGTCAGCCACCTGCAAGGCAAACTCCATGGGAATATCATTTCTAACTACTAAATGTGCATGATTTAAAAAAAAATAGTTGGGGCCAGAGCGATAGCTCAGTGGGTAGGGCATTTGCCTTGCACTAGGCCAGCCTGCGCTGGTCCAGGTTCGATTCCGGCATCCCATATGGTTCCCTGAGCACTGCCAGAAGTAATTTCTGATTGCAGAGCCAGGAGTAACCCCTGAGCGTCACCGGGTGTGACCCAAAAAGCAAAAAATAAATAAATAAATAAATAAAATAAAAAAAGAATAGTTACACGGGCCACCTTGTGGTGCTTGGGGATCAGCATGTCATGCTCAGGGGGCAATGGAAGCAGCAAGGACCCAACCATGGAGCCACATAACAGTCACATGACACCATTTATTAAAGAATAGTCTTGTGACGGCAGAAACGCTGTCAGAGCTGACGGGGAGTCTCACGGAGTCTGACCTTTCCAGAAAGCCATCTGAAAACTCCAGCAGATCATCGTGCCACTCCACTTTTAGTAGTTCAATTTTAAAAAGCAACTCTCACATTGAGGCAATTTTATACAAAGCTCACTGCTATTTTAGATGCATGTCTTTAATTGAAAGGGGAAAAAAAGAAGGTAAAAAATCCATGTGTGATGTAAAGGGAACACTTAAATAAGCACCTCAGGCCACAGAGATGGTCCAAGGGTAAGGTGCTTGCTTTGCATGTGGCTGACAATGGTTCGGTTCTCAGCATCCCAGAGGATCCTCTGAGCACAAGGAGTTCCTTCAATGCAGAGCTAGAAGTGTAAGCTATAAACACTGTAGGATCTGGCCCAAAAAAAATAGAGGAAGGAAAAAAAGAATTTCTTCTTGGGCGAAGGATAGCATTTGCTTTCCATTATAGCCAACCCCAGTAGGATCGGTACCATTGTCAATGGCTCCCTGGGCACCACTGGGGTCACTCATGAGCACATAGCCAGGACTGGCCCTGAGAACTGCTGGGTGTGGCACAGAGATACCCCCACACCCTTATCCACTGAAAAAAAAATATCACCTCTACTGTCGCAGGAATCTCTTCCCTCCTTTATTCCTCTATTGGCTCTTTTCCCCATTCAGTCCAGGTCCTACCCTGGAACAGAACTGTCAGATCTAATTCTGAGGTCCCAGGTGCTGTGTCACATTCCTTGTCGCTATGAACCCCCAGCACCTAGTACCACACTTTACTTGCCAGGAGCACATGAACCTCTCTGATAAGTGAATCACTACACAGAGACGTGAGCACCTACTGCAGAAACAATGTTACTGTGGAATCACTGCACATACACTGCACAGAGCGCGGGCCCGGGCCGTGAGCAGCGACTGCAGAGATGGTGTCACTGTGGAATCACTGCACAGAGCTGTGAGCATCTACTGCAGAGAGCGGTGTAACTGTGGAATCACTGCACAGAGCCGTGAGCAGCGACTGCAGAGATGGTGTTACTGTGGAATCATTGAACGGAGCCGTGAGCATCTACTGCAGAGACGATGTTACTGTGGAATCACTGCACAGAGCTGTGAGCAGCGACTGCAGAGAAGGTGTTAGTGTGGAATCACTGAACAGAGCCGTGAGCACTGACTGAAGAGAAGGTGTTATTTTTGAAATATCAAGATGCAGGGGAGCATACAAGAGACGCAAACACACTAAGTTTACCGCCTGATACCTACAATTGTGACTAAACTCGATTCCATAAAATATAACAAAGAATTATGAGTAAAGGAGGTATGACCTACAGGGAGGAGCAGGGAGAACAGGGGTTAAGGAATTTGCCCTCCATGAGGTCAACTGATTTGAGGCCCAGCATATGCCCCCCCCCCTCCCAGTACCACTGGATGAGACCCAATCCCACTCCTCCGACGCCAACAATGGACCTACCAACTCCCCTTTTTTCTTCCTTGTGCATGAACTCCTGCAATGTAGCAGCAACCTTGAAACCACAGGGCCAGAAGCCACCAATTGTACGTTGCACCAAAGAGAAAAACCTCCCAGAGAAAAACCCAAGTCACACACTACTGAGCAGCTCTCTCTCTCTCTTCTCTCTTTCTCTTTCTCTTTTTCTCTTTCTCTCTCTCTCTCTCTCCCAAGAGGAAAAGAACCTCTTCTACTTCTGAGAAGGAAAGCAGTTTAGGTGCTGCAGTGGATGGGACTGTTGGACAGGCGCTCACCACGTGCACTTTCATCCTGTCCAATGAGGGAGACACCTTCGTGTATTAAGGAGAGGATCTCCCCACCCGCCCCACCCCCCAGCAGACTCTTCAGTCAAATACAGCTCGTCTGGCTCTTGACTGATTTAGTCTCAGGAGACGGCTCCTTTCAATAAGGGCTGCAAGTCTAAGGCTTCTGGCAGATCTTAGGCCCCTTGCAAATAATCTATCTGCTACAGACACAAGTGGAGTCTCAAGATGGAGTGTCGCATCTCTATGTTTCAAATCCCTGCTTGAGGCTGACTTCCCAGTGACTGCCAAGCTGATTTCTCTCCCCTCTGCTCTCTCTTTGGTTCTGGGGCCATACCCTGGTTGTGCTCAAGGCTCTGTGGTCACAGATCATTCCTGGCAGGGCTTTCTGTGGTGCAATGCAGGGATTAAACCCGGGTTGGCTGTGTGCAAGGACAGTCACTCTGCTATCTCTTCAACCCTTCTAGAAGGCTTAAGGTGACCTGAATCCTATTTCCAACACTTGCTAACTAAGTATTTTTTAATCTGGGGATCGTGCAACTTTCCAGTCATTGTGTGTGTGGGGGGAAGGGGCACGTAAAAAATTTGGTCAGATGGGGCCGGAGCAATAGCCCAGCGGGTAGGGCATTTGCCTTGCACGCGCCGGCCTGTGCTGGCGCGGGTTCGATCCCGGCATCCCATGTGGTCCCCTGAGCACTGCCAGGAGTGATTCCTGAGTGCAGAGCCAGGAGTAACCCCTGAGCATTGCCGGGTGTGGCCCAAAAAGCAAAAAAAAACAAAAAAAAAAATTGGTCAGAGTAAAAGGTCTGAATGTGCAATGATGGTGGGAGAGAGAGTACAGGGGTGAAGGCACTTCAATGCATGCGGCTCCTTCTGATCTGATCCCAGACACCGTGCAGGGTGCCCTGAATAACACCAGAAGTGACCCTGCTGCACACAGAGCCTGGAGTAAGCTGCTGAGCACCATCAGGTGTGGCTCCAAACCCTGAACAAACAATATGAATGTGCAATGACCACAATGAATTAAATATTCAACACGTAATGGACCCAGCGGTGTCCCTATCAACCTCTACTCCCCTTTTTTTCTTGGGGGGTCACACTGGTGATGCTTAGCAGTGATCAGGGAACTAAATGGGATGCTGGGATCAACCCAGGTCAGCTGCGGGTGGGCAAGAGAATGTCCTACCGACTGTTCTATTGCTCTAGTCCCCTACTCCCTGTTTCTGCCACAAGCCCTAGAAACTGTGTCTGCACACTGTGTTGATAGTTTTGACTTTGTACCACGGGTCTTGGTGCATGTCCAACCTCCCGACCTCATGGGATCATGGTCTGGACCAGACAGTCAGGTATGGCAAATCTAGGTTTTGCCACAGAAAAAGTCAACTTGGTCTAATTTCAGAGTTGAAGTTTCATTTAAAAAGATATTCCGAACTTAGATTTTGGCTAAGCAACTAGAGTCAAATCTATTCTCGGTCTCAGTCCCTCTCTGTTAGCTGACAGGCAAATCTCTAGCAGGAATTCTTTACGTCCACCCACCCACTCACCAACCCCTACTTTCCTGGAGAAATCTATGAAGAGAAACTGCTCCTCACAGAATCCTGACTAAGAAGCACAGACCTAGGCCCAGAGCACCAATTGTGGAGGCTTTGCTTCCCAAACTCTCCTATGGATTCCCCATCATTTGTCATGCATGTGTACTGGCTGAGGGTCTGGGCCATATCTGGTGGTACTTAGGGCTCACTCCCAACTCTGCTCAGGGCTCACTTCTGGTGATGCTTGGGGGCCCCTATGTGATGCCAGAGATGGAACAGGGACTGGCTGCATGTGAAACACATGTCTTACCCTCTATGTTATCTCTCCAGCCCCTTACCATTTTACCCCTTGCTGTTCCCTTGAGCAAATTCATCTTGTCCTGGGTTCTACTTGGGAGGAGGGAGGGAGGAGCTGCTCCCTTATGTATCATCAGCACACAAGAGACCTGTACACCAGAAAGACTTAGCCAGGCAGAAAGAATGTTACATAATAACAGTGGCTACCATTTATTGAAATAGATTGCATTCCTGCTGCACGCAGGACACGGCGCTCAGTGCTTTACAGAGGCAGCTCTGATTCTCTGGCAACCCTGAGCATGTCGGACTAATGTTACAAATGAGGCATCTGATGCGCTTAGAGGTCGGGTCGTTTGTCCAATGTTACCCAGCCTGACAAGGATTGCAGCTGGAATTTAAGTCAGCTGGGCCTAGCACCAAAGTCTGCTTCTCCCACTCGGTCATTTTGCCAAGAATAGAATGTTGGCTGGTCTCCCAGCTTCCACCCTTGCCTACCCCCCCACCCCCCCATAAGGATCTATTCCTGCAGCAGCCAGCATGATCCTTTATTCAAATATCAATTAATGTTTTGCTCAAAACCCTCCAATGGGCTTCCTCTGCTCAAAGCAACAGTTCATATCCTCGGGTGGCCTAAGAGCTCTATGGAACAGGGCAGCTTCCTCTCTCCCTCTCTAGTAATCCCCTCTGGCCTTGTATTCCTTTCCCACACTCCAGCCACACCGACCTCTCTGGACCCTTCCGTTCAGGCATTTAAGGTTTACTTAATGAGTGAATGCAGCACTTCCATTTTCCTTCACTTCTCCAAGTCTCTGCACTTCCTGTTCCTGACTGCCAACACTTTGTTTTCCGTGGCCAAAACCTCTATGGCACCACCTTACTTCTTTCTATTGAGGCACTGTCACCTACCCATTGGGCTCTTCCCTGACTATCTGATTATTTATCTAATCATATTATTTTGGGGTTTGAGGATCATACCCAGCAATGCTGAGTGATCCCTGAGGATCACTCCTGGAAGAATTCAGGCAGCCATATGCAGTGCTGGGGATGGAATCAAGGTTGGCTGCATGCAAGGTCAAGTCACTGCTTCATTAATTTTTTGCTTTTAGCTTTTGTTTTTTGGGGCTATGCATGGCAATACTTAGAACTGGGCTCCTCCCAGCTCTGTCCTCAAAGGTTACTCCTGGTGCTGCTCAGGGGACCACACTGTCAAACTGGGGTCAGCTGCAAGAAATAAAAGCACTTGAACCCCTGGGCTATTTCCCCTACTCCTAAATCACTACTTTCTGAGTCAATGTCCCTTTCTCATCTGTTTCTGAATCTGCCCACACCCAGACCCTGCCAATTACTGACCACTCTTTATGTCGTCAACCTTGACCCATTACTATACCTGGTGTCCCAAAGCACCGCCAAGACTAAGTGTTGAGCACAGTGCCAGAACAGTCATAACACCAGTGAGTGTGGCCCAGAACACACCTTTCCCTCAAAAAATGTGCCACTTTTGTCTCACTGCATGTTTCTTTGTTGTCACAATCCCACTACCAGAATAAAAACATTCCTAAAAGGAGGTTCAGTAGATTCTGGGAGCTGTATCTGCTAGGCAGGAGGCATTTAAGGTTTACTTAATGAGTGAATGCAGCACTTCCATTTTCCTTGCTATTTAAGTCAGATTATGAAATACAGTCACGAAGACATTGTCCAGAAAGCAAATCTACCTTTGTCCTTGTGGAGATTCATTTAGTGAAGATTTTTCCCTCAAACAATGCACTGAAACAAGTTTTTATCCCAAGGGGTGAATTGATGGCCATGACACACAGCAAGAAACTGAGCCTATGGAGATAACTTAACGGGCTGGAGTATTACAATCAAATAAAACTTACAGTCAAGTTAATCGGACACATATTCAATGATATGCCTAACTGTTATTGTGTGGCTCAGTAACTAGGCATAAATGGGAGACACTCCATGTAAATGACTCTAATTACTATTTCTTTTACATAGCTAAACTAAGTATGTCTAGGATCAGATAGGAGGAGTGGGGGGCAGGAAGGGAGAGCTGGAGGCTCCCAAGGGAGTTAAATCCTCATTCCCTGTTTCTCTTTTACTTTTTTGTTTTCTGAGTCACACTCAGAGATGCTCAGGGGTTACTCCTGGCTCTGCACTCAGGAATTACACCTGGCAGTGTTCAACGGAACATATGGGATGCCAGGGATCAAACCCAGGTCGGTCATGTGCAAGGTAAACACCCTACCGTTGTATTATCACTCTGCCCCTCTTTCTTGTTTGGTTTTGGCAACACCTGGCTGTGCAGACCTTACTCCCTGGCTCTGCATGGAGGGAATTATTCCTAGGGTTGCTCGGGGAACCATATGGAGTGCTGGGGATAGAACTTAGGTTAGCTGCATGCCAGGTCAAAGCCTTAGTCACTGTGCTCCCTAAAAAGTCCTCTTATACTCCATACCTGCAGACACTGGCCTTATAACTCCAATTTACCTGTCCTCGAAGAGAACCGTCTCTTCCCTTAGAGAATTTCTTTTTTTTTTTTGGAGTGGGCCACCCAGTGGTGCTGAGGCTTACTCCTGGTTCTTTGTTCAGAGATCACTCCTGGTAGGGCTAAGGGGACCATACAGGTGGCAAGGATTGAAATTGGGTCAGCTGTGTGCAAAGCAAGTGCCTCCCCACTATACTCTCTCCAACCCCCTTAACTTCATTTTTTGGGGGATTTGGAGATCTGAAAAGTAAATTGAGGTCCCAGCCTGCCTCCAGTCACAAAGTGAAGAGGAACCCAAACACTCACTACCCGTAGGCATGGGAGACGGTGCAGGCCAACTGGTGCAGAAATCAACTCAAGATAATGAATCTAGGGTCAGAAGACAGAACTGTGATTACGGCATTTGCCTTACCCACAGCTCATTCTGGTTCAATCCCCTGAACTACAGAGAACTCCCCTGTCCCTGCCAAAGTGACGCTGAGCACAGAGCCAGTAGTAAGCCCTGAGCATCACAGAGTGCCAGAACCACCCTCCAACCCCTGCCAAAAAAAAAAAAAAGCCCATAGTCTGAATGAATTTAGTTCAGTCTTCGATTCTGTGCCTCAACTCCCCAAAATGCTGCACCTCTCAGATCACTTGGCCCACCTGATGCTGTAGGCTTATGAAAATGCTCAAGGTGCCCTACTTGAACACCTATAGAAACCTGACACACAGGCCTGAAGCCATCTCCACTCAAGGACTTGTATTTTCCTGCAGCACCGCAGGACAGAACAGGCTGAAAAGCAGGTACTGCAGCACTGAAAGCTTCCCACTGATAATAAATACCGAAGCTTTTGAGACACCCAAAAGTGCCCATGGAGGGCACTCTGGGAGATGTCAGAGGAGTGATTCCATACTGCTCCTCAGCCAATAATTCTTCTTCTTCTTTCTTTTTTTTTTTTTTTTTTTTTTGGGTCACACCCTGCAATGCTCAGGGGTTTCTCCTGGCTCTGCACTCAGGAATTACTCCTGGCGGTGCTCAGGGGACCATATGGGATGCCGGGGATCGAACCCGGGCTGGCATAGGCTGGCCGCGTGCAAGGCAAACGCCCTACCCGCTGGACTATCACTCCGGCCCCCATCAGCCAATAATTCTGACAGAGGAAGGCCAGCTTGCCCTGGCGCAGAGCCGCATTTAGTTTCTTGAACTCATTTATCTCTGGCTTTCAAGGCCAAGCAGGCCACTGACTGGGCTCCCTGAGCCCTGCTAGGGGAGTGCGCTGAGTGAGGCAGCATGGAATATCTATTTTCTTCTCTGACCACCAAATGCCCAGCACTCTTTTGGACCCTGGAGCTGACTGCTGAAAGACAAACAAGAGCTCTAGTTCAAACCGCATCTAGGCCGGAGCGATAGCACAGCGGGGAGGGCGTTTGCCTTGCACGCGCCGACCTGGGTTTGATCCCCGACATCCCATGTGGTCCTCAGAGCACCGCCAGGAGTAATTCCTGAGCAAAGAGCCAGGAGTACACCCTGAGCATTGCCGGGTGTGACCCAAAAAGAAAAAAAAAAAAAAAAAAAAAACAACCACCCGCATCTAGGGGCCTCATGCTGCTTCCTCAATGGAATGTGATGAGCAGATTTAGCATCTCCAATTTTCCTTTTTTTTTTTTTTTTTTTTTGGTGGTAGGGGAGGGGGAGGTAGGTGGCATTCAGGAATTACATCTGGAAGGGCTCAGGGGTCACTCCTGATGGTGCGCATGGAGCCTGGGGATCAAAACCAGGGTTGGCTGCTTGTCAGACAAGGGCCTTAACTTCTGTACTATCTCTCTGGCCCTTAGAATACTGCAGTGCAGTACAGCAGGTAAGGCACTTTCTTTGCAAGTGGTCAACCCAGGTTCCAGAAATAGTGCCAGACTCATGATAAGGGTTTAATAAATGAAGCCACAGTGATGTCAATGACACTGCTGAGCACCTAGTTATGTTTCAAAAACAAGTGGTTTTCATTTACATTTAGGGAAGGTAAGGGACATCCTTTCCCGTCTCATCAATACATGCACGAGATGAGAGGTTACTATAAAAATATCCCACCCAGGGGCCAGGGCAATAGCGCAGCGGGTAGGGTGTGTTTGCCTTGCACATGGCCGGCCTCTGCCGGCCTGGGTTCGATCCCGGCATCCCATATGGTCCCCCGAGCACTGCCAGGAGCAATTCCTGAGTGCAAAGCCAGGAGTAGCCCCTGAGCATCGCCGGGTGTGACCCCCCAAAAAAAAAAAGGAAAAAAAAGAATATCCCACCCACACAGCAGAGCCTGGCAAGTTACCCGTGTCGTATTTGATATGCCAAAACCCAGCAACAATTATAGACCTCATACCCATGGCCTGAACGAATGGTTTGAGGCACTTCATGTTCCTGTAGTGAGCAGTTGCCCTTGGGCTACACTAACATGTGACAGGACGTATGGAGATGATACTGGTGTCCGCTCGAGCAAATCAATGAACAGGAAGACAAGTGATACAAGTAAAAAAGCACATCCTTATTTTATCAATAAGAACTGGGTTACTTTGGGAAACATGAAACAAGTGCCTTTCTTTCCTGAAACTCTCAAGCTATAAAACCTGGGGCTACCAAGTTCAATAAGTGAAAACAACAACATAAATGCTCAATTTGCATGTAAGAGCTCAGTAAAAAGGTCATGACCTTAGCAACACCATTATAAGATCACGATCACGATCTTCCCGTTGATCATCTATTTCCTAGAGCGGGCACCAGTAATATCTCCATATGTCCTGTCTCATGCCAGTAGAGCCAGGGGCATCGGCTTGCTACAGAAACATAAAGAGCCTCAAACCATTATATTAGGTCATGGGAATGACCTAATATAATTGTTACTGGAATTTGGCATATCATATAAAACACGAGAATAATAAGCAATACTCCACCCAGCAGACCAGCCTATCACAGCCTGGCTCACACAGCCATTTGCTGTTCATCAATAAATGCTGGATTTTGAGATAACTACAAGAGTATGCTACCTGCACGGCAGAGCCCGGCAAGCTACCCGTGTCGTATTTGATATGCCAGATACCAGTAACAATTATAGACCTCATTCCCATGACCTGATGGAATGGTTTGAGGCTCTTTATGTTTCTGGAGCAAGCAGGTGCCCTTGGCCTCTACTTACATGAGAGGTCATATGGAGATGTTACTGGTGTCCGCCGAGCAAATCGAACAATGAACGGGAAGACAGTGACAGTGACAGTAAGCAATATAAAGTAAATTAATGCTAAGGGAGCAGACTGGAGGGGGACTAGGGTCTTTGGTGGCAGTAAGGACACATTAGTGGTGGGACTGGTGTTGGAATACTGAATACCTGAAACAACTATACTGTGAACAACTCCGTAAATCAAGAGTGTTCAAAAACGTTAAAAATTAAAGTGTCAGAGTGATAGCACAGTGGATAGGGCATTTGCCTTGCACGCAGCTGACCTGGCTGGGTTCAATCCCTGGCATCCCATACAGTCCCCTGAGTACCAGCAGGAGTAATTCCTGAGTGCAGAGCCAGGAGTAACCCTTGAGCATCGCCGGGTGTGACCCCCCACCCCCAAGAAATAAAAAAAAAAACATGGCTGAGAAGACAGTACAGCAGGTAGGGCCCTTGCCTGGCCCATGGCTTCCCTGATTTTCTATATGCTACCCCATAGGGTCCTCCAAGCCTTGCCAGGGGCTGTCCTTGTCTGATTTCTACCAAGAAAAACCCAAACCCACCCACAAACCAAAAGACCTGTTTTTTGGGCCATACGGGATAGTTCTGGGGGGCTAACTCTGGGCTCTGCACTCAGGGATTACTCCTGATGGGGCTCAAGGAGACCATAAAGGGTGCCAGGTGGGCCCACAAGTACGGAAGAGCCCAACCTGCTGTACTATTGCTCCAGTCCCCACAAGACACTTATTTGACATGAAAAATTAAAAGAGGCAGCTCCTACATGGAGTCCTCCAAGAGCACAACCATCTCAGTATTTAACTATTATACAATGAAATGTGATGTCCACAGTATTGCCTGATTTTTTGGCCGGCTGACAGCCAAGAATAAGTTGAAATATACATTTTTTCCCTTCCCCTTTTTCTAAGGTACATGCAACAAAGAAATTTGAAAAGTAGGGGCCATAGTGATAGCCCAGCAGGGAGGACATTTGCCTTGCATCACACGGCTGACCTGGGTTCCATTCCTGTCATCCCATAGGTACGACCGAGCACTATCAGGAACAATTCATGAGTGCAGAGCCAAGAGTAACCCCCTGAGCATCACTGGGTGTAATCCAAAAGAGAAAAAAAAGTAGAGCTAAAGCGTACTGGGTTGTGGGGGGGGGGGGGCCCCACCGTGTGGTAAAAAAAAAAAAAAAATTTTTTTTTTTTTTTTTTTTTTTTTTTTTTTTAATTTTAAAAAAAAAAAAAAAAAAAAGAGTACTGATGGGTAGGGTGCTTGCCTAGCATGTGGTTAACCCAGATTCAACCCCCAACATCCCATTTGGTCTTCCAAGCCCCACTAGGAATGATCCCTGATAACAGAGCCAAGAGTAAATAACTGTATATGGGCCAAAATCCCAAAAATGAAAAAAGAAAAGTATTAGAAAACTAATTAGAGAATAAACACAATACACAAAACACAATATGGAAAGAACCTCCATTTTAGGGGCCAGAGAGTTAGTACAGAGCTTAAGGCCCTTTGCCTTGCATGCAGCAGGCCCAGTTCAATCCACAGTACCAAATACAGTACCTGAAGCATTGGTAGGCATGTCTTAGAGATCCCCGAGCACTGCCAAGGTGGCCCAAGTGGTTCCCAGCACCACAGGTCCTGAGCAATACATCATGCTTCAACTGTAGCATTGAAATGCCAACTTGGTTGCCCTGAAGGGGTCCCAGGCCTCCTGAGTTCAGTTTGCAGGTCTCTAAAGATTTTACAAAGGAAAACAAAAACTCCCACTTGAACTCTGAGGGGAGAAATTGTGGTTCTTGCACTGTACTGCCTCAAGTGACAAAAACAACAGGCAGGCAAAGAGCGGCACTTGGTACCCCAATACTGATTCCATACCTGTTTCCTGCTCCACGAGCCCATTGCAGTACATGGCATGAAGCTCAATCTTTGCAGGTGGGAAGGCTTGGTCACAAAGTGGACAGGACACCTGAATGCTGGACAAAAAGGAAGACGAACAAGCTTTCTTCTCAGCATCTGCCCCGCTACCAACCTAAAACCACAAGAAAACAGGAACGGTCATGGCTCTACTTTTTTTTTTTTCTTTTTGGGTCACACCCGGCAATGCTCAATGTTACTCCTGGCTCTGCACTCAGGAATTACTCCTGGCGGTGCTTGGGGGACCATATGGGATGCCAGGGATCGAACCCAGGCTGGCACAGGCTGGCCGTGTGCAAGGCAAATGCCCTACCTGCTGGGCTATCGCTCCGGCCCAATGGCTCTACTTTATAACTGAGCAAACCCCTGCCCCTTGGCCCCAGTAATGGCAAGAGATTCCAGGGGCCATGTTTCACATCCATTCAAAGAGACATTCCTGGGCTAAAGCGATAGGATGGCGGGAGAGCACTTGCCTTATATGTGGCAGACATGAGCTCCTTCCCGGCACCCTGAGCCCCACAGGACTGCTCCCTGAGGAGAAAAGCCAGGAGTAAGCCCTGAGCACTGCCAGGTGTGGCCTAAAAAAACAGAAGAAAATGAAAAAAAGAAAAAAAAAAGACATTTACCAGGCCAGATAGGACAGAAGTAGAGATATTTGTCTTGCATAAGGTGAACCAGGATTTGACCCTCAGCACCACAATGGGTCCCCAAGCAGCCCCAGGAGCCGGGCACAGTCTCTGAGCACTGCTGGGTGTGGCCCAAATCCCTATACAATTTGCCCTTTAAAAAAAAAATCCGGACTTTGAAAATGCCTGTGATTATGGTAGCGAGTTTCCTTGGCTGCTTCCAAGTCCCTAATGGGGTGGTGGGCCAGGACCAGAACCCATCCTCTCTCCTGGGTGCCTCATGGTAAGCTGAGCTAGGGGAGAGCTGGATGGCAGATCTCCCCCATGTGTCTGAGTCTCTGCATCATGGCCAACAGCCTGGGAGGCAGTTCGTGGGCAGGTCCAGCAGGTCTCCTGGGAGGGACAGAGGTGAGGAAGGGGGGACCCAGCTCCATCTCCATGAAAGCCCAGTGACTTTCACCACTGACAACCACCTACCTGGGTTTGAAATTGGCTGTTGTGTGGGGCACTGATGAGCTGGGCTTCAACGTCCAGACTCCACAACTCATCAGAGCCCCATCCAAGAGAAAAGCTGACTTCAAGCCCAGCTCACTATAGACCCACACAACAGAGCAGCTGATTTCAAGCCCAGGTAGGTGGTTCTCGGCAAAAGTCACCGAGCTTTTGTGGAGATGGAGCTGGCGTCCCCCTTCCTCGCCTCTGTCCCACCCAGGAGGCCTGGTGGACTCGCCCACAAACTGCCTCGGGGCTGTTGGTCATGATGCAGAGACTCAGACACACGGGGAAATCTGCCATCCGGCTCTCCCCATGCAACGCAGTACATCGAACTAGTGGAAACCAACCACGTTCTAAAAACTCAGAAAGTAAATTCAAGAACAGAATTTGGCCAGATTCTCCCATAAACAACAGGGAAGAAAATGGATTCATCAATAACATAGTCATGTATGTGCTTTAACAGTCAATGTAATTAGTGCCAGCTGAGGGAGCAGGCATGGGGATTGGGGTGGGTGGGAAATGAGAGTCTTTGGTGGTGGGAACACACTGGTGATGTATGAATCTTTCTATCAGCAGTATTATGAAAATCTTTTACTTTGTAAATCACAGTGTTTCAATAAAAAGGGGGATAAAAACTCTCCAAGAGACATTCACAAATACTTTACCAAACTGAAGTCTAAGAGAGAAACAAATGACGTGAACACTTTACCAGTGCCTTCCTACCATGTGCGAGGCACTCAGCAGGTGTTAACTTATTTAATCCTTCTAAAAATAATCTTACCACACTTTGAATCTACACTTTTAACAGAGAAGAATAGTGCTCTTCTCTCCTCTAAGACATGGTGATCTTACAGCTGCTAAAGCCTTGAAAGTAGCTGGTTCCACACTGCAGTGCCACACTGCAGGAACCCTGAGCACTGTCAGGGTTCATGCCTCCGCAAAGAATCAGAAATAGCTCCTGATGGGGACTGGAGTGACAGCACAGCAAGTAGGGCATTTGCCTTGCACGCAGCAGACCCAGGTTTGATCCCCAGCATCCGAAATGGTCCCCAAGCAACGCCAGAACCAGGTTCTGAGTACAGAACCAGGAGTAACTGGAGCTTTGCCAGGTATGACCCAAACAAACAAACAAACAAACAAACAAACAAATCAATTAAGGGGCCAGAGCGATAACCCAGCGGGTAGGGCATTTGCCCTGCACGCAGCCAGCCTGTGCTGGCCCGGGTTCGATCCCCGGCATCCTATATGGTCCCCTGAGCACCGCCAGGAGTAATTTCTGAGTGCAGAGCCAGGAGTAAACCCTGAGCATTGCTGGGTGTGACCCACCAAAAGCAAAAACAAGCAAACAAACAAACAAACAAAAAAGCAATTAAGGCAAATACCTAAGGGTGCACCGAACCTAGAGCAATTCCTGAGATCACAAGGTCACCCAAGTATTGCATTGGGGTGACCTGGAAAAGCTCAGTATTATATCTTATAATAAGCAATATAAAGTAAATTAATGCTAAGGGAGCAGGCGGGGGAGCGGGAAACTAGGGTCTTTGGTGGCAGGTAAGGGCACATTGTGGTGGGACTGGTGTTGGAATACTGAATACCTGAAACAACTATACTGTGAACAACTTTGTAAATCAGAGTGTTCAAAAAATTAAAAAATTAAAAACACGAACCTGCCATTTAGGCAGGCTATGGGAGGGGGAGGGAATTGGGAACATTGGTGGTGGGAAATGGGCACTGGTGGAGGGCGGGTGCTGGAACACTATGTGACCAAAACCTCCAAACATGAACAACGTTGTAATTGTATATCTCACGGTGGTATAATAAATGTTTAATTAAAAAATAAAGAAAATTAAAAACAAGGGTCAGAGTGATAGCACAGTAGGTAGGGTGTTTGCCTTGCACACAGCTGATTTGGGTTCAATCCCCGGCATCCCATACAGTCCTAAGTACCAGCAGGAGTAATTCCTGAGTGCAGAGCCAGGAGTAACCCTTGAGCATCGCCGGGTGTGACCCCCAACCCCAAGGAAATAAAAAAAAACATGGCTGAGAAGACAGTACAGCAGGTAGGGCCCTTGCCTTGCACATGGCTTTCAACAACAGCCTGGTGACCAAGAACCGCCAGTAGGAGGATGTTTGAGCCGGCTCTTTCCAATAGTCTGTATAGCAATAGCATCTGAAAGACCTTTTTTTTTTTTTTATCCTTGGGTGGAGAGTTGGGCCAGCCCCAGAGGAGTTCTGGGGCTATTCCTGGCTCTGTGCTTCAAAACTGTCCCCCTGGTGGCACACGGGGACACATGCAGTGCTGAGGATCAAGCAGCACCCACAGTCCACTGCCAACTAACTGGCAATGTACAACCTGTCTGACCAGCTACTCTCTCTCCAAGCCCTGAGACCTTTTACTTTTTTTTTCTCTTCTCTCTCTCTCTCTCTTTTTTTTTGTCACAATAGCAATGTTCAGGGTACTTCTGGCTCTGCACTCATAAATTACTCCTGGTTGTACTCAGGGGACCATATGGGGTGCTAGGGTTCAAATCTGGGTTGGTTGTGTGCAAGGCAAATGCTCTACCAGCTATACTATTGCTCAGGCCCCCCAGGAGACCTTTTTTCAATCTCTTGAAAGACATATGGCCTGCATCACTCCAATATCCAAAGAGTTAAAAGACAAAAGGGCTTGAAGCCAAAGCAGCACCTGTTAAGGAGGGAAGTTAAGAACCCAGCTAGCCCTTGGATCAATACAGCAATACCACTTGGGTTTTATTTGTGCATCCCATACCGCAAGAGGAAATATGACTACAACAAAGAAAGCTAAGACCAAAGTCCCAACAGCGGCGTAGATTCCTTCCAGGCTGTACTTCCAACTGATCTGTCTCTCAATGTTTTACATCATTTCTCCCCCAAGTTTCTGGAGCCTCTCCCAGGCAGGGCCCTTTTACCTTTACAAGTCAGAGCCAAGAATTCTGCAGTGATTAATTCAACAGGAGGGGGTGAGCACTGCAACAAGGCCTCTCTTGCAAAGGACATCCTGTCCTAGCCGATCAATGTGACAGTGTCCCGCATGGCTTTCACTGCCAAGCAGGGCACAGCAAGGCTGGCATTACAGCTCACTACGGGGGAAGGAAATCCTCCTGACACAATGATCCAGAGGCCAACCCCAGTGGGAGGCCCTGGCAAGCCAGCACAGTGCGGGAAAGCACTTGGCTTACCGGCAACTGACCCCAGTTCAATTCCTGTTACTGGTCTGAGCACTGGGCCAGCAGGTGCGGATCCAAAAGTAAAAGCGAGCTTCAACAGAGATCAGCTGAGCTCAGGTGGTTTGGGGACTCAATTTTGTTTTGTTTGGTCTCTACTTTTACATCATCTCAAATAAAATAGATTGCCTGGAAATGCACTTAGAAAAGAGCGAAAGACCAACTAAACGCCAAGCCAGAGCTTCCACAGGCTAGAAAGACATGATCCCCTGAACACCACCTGGAGTAATTCCTGAGTGCAGAGCCAGGAGTAACCCCTGAGCCTGGCCAGGTGTGACCCAAAAATCACGATCACGACGATCACGATCTTCCCGTTGATCATCTATTTGCTAGAGCGGGCACCAGTAATGCCCTGTCGCATGCCAGTAGAGCCAGGGGCATCGGCTTGCTACAGGAACATAAAGAGCTCAAACCATTATATTAGGTCATGGGAATGACCTAATATAATTGTTACTGGAATTTGGCATATCAAATACAACACGAGAAGCTTGCCAGGCTTGCCGAGCGGGAGGCAAACTCTTTTAAACACCTCCAAATAAAGCATTTATTGATGAGCTGCACGGCCGCAAGCGGCTGCGCGAGCCGGGCTGGGATGGGCTGGTCTGCTGGGTGGAGTTCTGACGAGAGGGAAGTCCAAATGTGGAAAATGGCGGCGCCCGTGGAATGAGGGGGTGGTCTGGCTTGTTGTGAGGCTCTGCCGAGGTGGTGGGCCAGGGCTAGAACCCGCCATGCCTCCCAACTGCCTCATGAACGGCTGTGCACAAGGAGAGCAAGGAAATGCTCTGCCCCATGTCTGAGAGTCTCTGGACCAGCATACCTGGGCCCGGATTGAGGAAAAAGTTGCTGCAGGGTGGGTGTCAATGATCCGGGCTGTGATGGGCTGGTCTGCTGGGTGGAGTTCTGACGAGAGGGAAGTCCAAATGTGGAAAATGGCGACGCCCGCCATTTTTTTTCCCAAAAAATAGGGAAAAAAAATATTTGGGTTAGAGAGATAATTCAGCAGTAGGGCACTTACTTGCCTTGAACACAGTTGACCCAGGTTTAATCTCCAGCACCCTAAATGGTACCCTGGGCTCCACCAGGAGTAATTCTTGAGCACAGAGCCAGGAGTAAGTCTTGAGCACCATGAGGTGTGCCCGCCCACTTGCCCAAAACAAAGGCTGTGTGGGCCTAGGGAGACAGTACATATGCCCAATTCCAGAGCACTGCCAGGAGTGATTCCTGAGCACAGTGCAGGAACAGGCCCTGAGCTAGACCGCTGGGTAAGCACGCACAGCCCAAGCAAAGACTTTTTTACTCTAAACAATCTTGATTATTGCCTCTGAGAACAGACTAGATTTCAACAAAGGGAAACTCTTAACCAGGATGTCAGGAAATATTGTTTCTAATAGCACCTGACCCAAGTAAGAAAT
>JAJIBD010012026.1:0-22822 GCA_021461705.1 Cryptotis parvus
TCCTTTTTTTTAATCACCATCTAACCTCCAATTCTATTTTATAGATGAAGTGGGTGATTAGTTTCTAACTCAGTTCTTTTGATTTTCAGATATTTGCAAAACATTTGTGTCAGATATTTACAACTGATTTATATTTCCATTTTCTTGGCTCTAAATTCGGGAACAATAATAATATTTTTTTGCAGAAGGGCGGAGTGGAAGTGTATGGGTCAATAATCCTGTCCACCACTTAATTATGTAAAATTTTATTGACACTCTGCCAGTCCTGTTGTTGTTGCTGCCTGTATCCCTGCTACAAAGTCAGAACTGAGTAGTTGCTACAGAAAAGCTATGGCTTGTAAAGCTTAAAATATTAGCTATTTTTCCCCTATACAAAATGTTTGCAGGTTGCTGGCATTTGACTACAACTAATTTAAGTTGGGAAGGCCAGCCAAAAGGCAGTTAGCCATATGGAAAGGATAAAATAAAAGTGTTCCTATAGTATATTACAGTAGCCACAGAATGGCTATGCAGTTTATTTAATTAATAGGTAATTAAATATTTTCCAAATTTGTGCAGTTACTTGGTCCTGCTATATTATTTGTAAATAAATATAAGCTAAAAGTTTTTATTTATCCTCACTAACAAATTAATTAAGAATGGTTTCATTTGAACTTTGGATTGTTTTCCAAAGATACAGTGAATTCTGCCTCTAATTTTTCATTTTCTTTAAAAAATTATTTATTTATTTTTAACTGAATCACAGTGAGACACACTAATTTTGCATCCTTTTAGATTAGGAACTATGAGGTTGGAGAGATAAGGCACCTTCAGGAGTGACCCCTGAGCTCAGAGCCAGGAGCCCTTGGGTGCCTTTGCAAGCACCATCGGGTATGGCTCAAGCTCCTTGCCTCCAAGATCAACAAACAAGAAAAAGGTTTTGCCTTATGGAAGTGGGGTTAGTTTGTATGTTTTGGCTACTCCTGGCAATGCTTAGGGGAGATATTCCTTCCTCTGTACTCAGGGATCACTCCTTGCAGTGCTCAGTGATAGAACAGGTGTTGGTTGCAGGAAAGGCAGGTATCTTTTTTTTCTTTTTTTAATGTATTTTATTATACCACCATGAGATATACAATTACAAAGATATACAATTACAGAGTTCATATTTGGGTTTTGGTCATACAGTGTTCCAGCACCCATCCCGCCACCAGTGCCCATCTCCCACCACCAACGTCCCCGGTTCCCTCTCCTCTCCCCAGTCCGCCTCCATGGCAGGTTCTTTCTTTCCCTTTCTCTCTTTTCTTTTCCTTCCCTTCCAGACTATGGATTACAGAACATACATTAAAGGGTTGTCATGTGTATCTTTTTGCCTCTATTTAATGCTCAGTTCTAGGTTGGCATTAGTACCCTCGACAATTGTTAGCACACTGTTCCATTTTCTGTCTTACCTAGCCTATGACTCCCACACGTTTGTGATAATTCCCACTTTTGACAAGACCTCCTGATACATGTTTCACTTGACCTTGGATATTGGTATCATAATATGTACATATATATTTCACTGTATCACTGTCTTCCAGTTCATCATCGATTTGCTCGAGCGGGCACCAGTAACATCTCCATATGTCCTGCTTGCTCCAGGAACATAAAGAGCCTCAAACCATTCCATCAGGTCATGGGAATGAGGTCTATAATTGTTACTGGTATTTGGCATATCAAACACAGCACGGGTACCTTGCCAGACTCTGCTCTGTGGGTAGCATACTCTTGTAGTCATCTCGAAATCCAGCATTTATTGATGAACTGCTGCGACGCAAGCGACCATGCGAGTCAGGCTGTGATAGGCTGGTCTACTGGGTGGAGTTCTGATGATGGGGAAGTCTTTTGTCATGTAAATAAATGCAGTCATTCTGTAGGCAGATATCTTCACTTGATCACTTGATCACTTGAATCCCTTTATTCATCAACTTGCTCGAGCGGGTGCCAGTAATATTTCCATTGGACTCCATCACGTGCCAATGTAGCCCAATGGCATCTTTTTGATTCAGGAATATGAAGAGCCTCAAACCATTCCTTCAGGGTCTTGACGAAGAAGTCTGACCATCTTGTAGGTGGGCAGCCATGTGATCTTTTGATGTCCTGTGGGATCCAGTTGGTAATGGCTCTAGTCCAGCGGGTTGTCTCCTTATTGCATTACATGTCCAGCCCATCTGATTTTCGATGCCTTGGCAAATGAGACAGCATCCCTGATTCTGGAATAGCGATGGAGGTCGGAACTCTGGATTCCTTCTCTCACTTGAGTGAGGCGTGATATTCCAAGCACAGCTCTTTCGATATCTCTCTGGGAGACTCGAATAGCATTGTCATCCTGCTTTCGTAGGGCCCAGGTCTCTGAGGCGTATGTTAATGCAGGGAGAACGGTGGAGTCAGAAGATGTCCCTGGAGATGGAGGTTCTTTGTTCTTTTGGCTCTTTCTTCGATGTTTTTGAAGGCAGTCCATGCCGCTCTCTTCCTCCTGCGCAGCTCAGGTTTTATGTCGCTCATCATGTTGACTTCTTGACCTAGGTACACATAACTGCTGCATTCAGAGATGTCTGTTCCATTGAGAGTGAATGGCGCCTCCGGAACTAGTTCATTTTTCATAAACATAGTTTTCACTGTCTTTCCTATAGTAAGACAAATATCTTACTATACTATTTTCCTGACTCACGGACATGGGGCAGAGCTGCTACTGGCTCTCCCTGTGCCCAGCTGCTCACGAGGCGCCTGGGAGGGGATGGCGGGTTCTAGCCCTGGCCCGCCACCCCAGTAGAGCCTCACAACAAGCCAGACGAATCCCCACTCCATGACATTTTCCACATTCGGACTTCCCTCTAGTCAGAACTCCATCCAGCAGACCAGTCTATCACATCCCAGCTCATGGGGCCGCAAGACACCCTGCGGTTCATCAATAAATGCTGTATTTACAGGTGACTATGAGTATGCTACCCGCACAGCAGAGCCTGGCAAGCTACCCATGTCGTATTTGATATGCCAAATACCAGTAACAATTATAGACCCCCATTCCCATGAGCTGATGGAATGGTTTGAGGCTCTTTATGTTCCTGGAGCAAGCTGGTGCCATTGGGCCCCTACTTGCATGAGACACGCGTCATATGGAGATGTTACTGGTGCCCGCTCGAGCAAATTGATGATGATCAGGAAGACAGTGATACAGTGATACAATTTTCCTGGCACCAAAAATTATTGCAAAATTAACATTTGTAAGTTATCTGTTAAGCTATTTTACTTATAAGTATCTTACTTATCTTATAAGTAAAATAGCTTAACAGATAACTTACAAATCATACCAAATATCACCCAAGATGTGCAATTCCAGTAGCATTGTAAGGAAGGCTGATATAATGCACAGGCTGTGTAAGCAATTCCTAGAGGGAGCTCTTGGAGTTGTCTAGGTTCCACAGGCATATATTCTCTCCAGTAAAACAAACACGGGTTGTTGTTTATGACCTACACCTTTTGTCATATTTCTCGTTGCACTAATGCAAACTATTAGACAGTGAAGTGGGATTGGGGCCAGAGTAATAGTATAGCAGGGAGGACACTTGCCTTCTTGCGCTTGACTCGGGTTCAATCCTTGGCATCCCATATGGTCCCCTGAGCACCATCATGAGTAAATCCTGACTGAGAGCCAGGAGTAACCCCTGAACATTGCTGGGTGTGGCTCCAAAATAAAAAACTAAACCAAACAAACAAACAAAAAAAAACCTAACAACCAAAAGGCAAAAAAGAAAGTAGAGCAGGATACCTCCAATTTTCAAAAAGCAGGGAATAGCTAAACTACACTTAACACTCGGGAAACTTCTTCTGAAATGTGTTCTCTGCATTTGGAATCTTCAGGAAGACCTAGTTTAGAAGATTTAGTATCTGCTTAAGCGAATGAAGCTGTATAATAGAAATAATTACTAAATCAAGCTTCCTGATATTTATTGTGAACCACAATGACATATGGGATTTTTATGATTTTTATTTTCAATTTTTTTGGTTTGCTTTGATCCACATGCAGTGGTGATCAGGGCTTATTCCTGGATCTGTGCTCAGGGATCACTCCTGGTGGGCTTTGGGAACCATATCAAATGCCCAGGATTGAAAGTAAACACCTTACCCATTTACAGTTCAGTGCTATTGTTCGGTCCCATTACACATTAAAAGCATGTGTAATTTTAAGCATTAAGTGTCCTTGTAATGGTGTGAAATATTTACATGTCTGTAAACATAATGCAATCAGATTTACTTAGGCATGGAGAATAGAATAGCTAGATGTCTTCTTATAATGAAGCTTAAATATAGAGTCATTAAATAACAAATAGCAAATGAATGTAATAATAAATTGCTGCAGTGCATTCTGTTATTAAAAACAAAAAAAACAAACAAACAAACAAGAAAAACTACCACTAAGATTGTTGCATGGTTCAGCCTTTCTGGAAAAGTTTGGAGATTCCTCAACACATGAATGGAACTTTCATATGACCCTGAGATTCCATTTCTGGGAATCACTCCAAGAGCAAAATACATTAATCCAAATAGATAAAATAGTAGCTAATTCTATTATAAACTGCCATCTCTATTGAAAAATAAAAAGTAAAAAATGGTGAAAGAAAACTGTCACAAAATTTCATGTGGCTAGGTGTTGTGCCGGCTGACAACAGTGTTTCAAAATCTCTCTACCATTTTCCCATGGTCCCTCACCCGCATGCCCCTCAATTTCCAATCCTATTGATCAGATCTCTGGATTTGTTTCCATTGAATATTGTCTATTCCTATTCTTTGTTTCTTTGTACTCAACATATGGACAAATCATTCTGTATTTAATTTTATGGATCCCTTCACCGAGCATGACATTCTCCAATTCCATCCAAGTAACAGCTAACTGCAAAATTTCATCATTTCTCAT
The DNA here is from genome assembly GCA_021461705.1 of Cryptotis parvus. Classification (NCBI taxonomy): domain Eukaryota; kingdom Metazoa; phylum Chordata; class Mammalia; order Eulipotyphla; family Soricidae; genus Cryptotis; species Cryptotis parvus. The sequence goes on from JAJIBD010012026.1 coordinate 4,934, forward strand.
TGCTGAGTAGTATTCCTTTGAGTGTATATGCCATAGTTTATTGATCCAATCACCTATGTTGGAGCTTATCCTTCTTGCTCTTCAACAAAACTTTACTGCATGAGAAAACTGAGGTTTTAAAGCTTCAGCTATTTGCCCTCTAGTAGCTTCTTAAGAGCCCAGAGGGCATCTCATTGGCTTTGACAGGTCCAGACTATCTATAGAATTCTGAAATCATTGTCTTAATCTTTGTAGTGTTTTACACTCTGTAAAACACTACAAACAACTGTAAACCTAGATGATGATTGCATAAGATGACTTAAATGAATACTTTCTTCTCATCTACTTTTATGTCTTGTACAATAATGCATTAAAAACATTCTTTCCTACTTTCCACTCTGTCTTGTACCTGTGAATCTTGCTTTCCTTATATTGATGTGCTGAGTTACCTTTTAAAAAAGCCTTACACTAAAATTAAAACTTTATTTTTTTTCCAAATAATTTCAGTCATCCTCTTATTTCATCCTTTCTTATGTTTAAAAAAGTTAATTAATTAGTTAATTAATTAATTATAGTTTGGGGGCCACATCTGGCGATGCTCAGGGGTTTCTCCTGGTACTGCTCTGAGCGATGCAGAGGATTGAACCTAGTTTGGTTGCTTGCTGTACTATCATTTCGAACCTTTATTCTTTCTTAGATTTTTTTTTTTTTTTGCTTTTTGGCTCACTCCTGGTGATACTCAAGGGTTACTCCTGAATCTACACTCAGGAATTACTCCTGGTGGTGCTTGGGGATCAAATGGGATGCCGAGGATCTAACCTGGGTGGGCTGCGTGCAAGGCAAATGCCCTCCATGCTGGACTATTGCTGAGACCCAGATTCTGAAATATGATGTCGTACATCTCTCCCGGCACTCTTGCCTCAGAAGGTGTTTTCCTATAGCTAGAATCTGGAAACAACCTAAATGCCCGAGAACAGAGGACTGGCTAAAGAAACTGTGGTTCATCTACACTATGGAATACTATGCGGCTGTCAGAAAGGATGAAATTATGAAATTTACCTGCAAATGGATGGACATGGAGTCTATCATGCTGAGTGAAATTAGTCAGAAGGAAAAGGACAGATATAGAATGACTGCATTCATTAATAGGATATAGATACCAGTGTTTTAATAAATATGGGAAATTGTAATGGCAGATTAAAACTCACCACTGAATATACACAAAGAGACTTAAGTGATTAACTCTAACTATCTGCAGGGCTAGCCACAATGTGTAGAATAAGAGGGAGAGAGATGCAGAGACAGAGAGAGAGATAGAGAGAGAAAGAGAGGAAACTGGGGTACCTGCTATTAAGGCGGGTGGGGGGATGGGAGGGGGAGGGGTACATTGGTGGTGGAAATGGGGCACTGGTGGAGGGATGGGTGCTGGAATACTGTATTACCAAGAACCAATTATGAACACCTTTGTAATTGTATGTTTCACGGTGGTATAATAAAAAAAATTAAAAAAAAAAAAAAGAAGGTGTTTTCTCATGAAAAAAAGTGAAATTTTTTTTTAGTGAGAAATTTAGTGAATTTTTTAAAAAAAAGTGAAATTTCCTTATGGTTCCAGGCAGTTGTTTTATGTTGCAATGGCTTTGGTCTGGAAAGTATTCTTTCTACTGGGCATTTCTGGAAATAAATATTTTAACTTGATTTCTGGTGCTGAAATAATTATTGTTATTTTACAGATTCCACAGACTTTCATGGGAAGAACAACATTTGGAAAGCATCTTCCAATTGTCCAGGCTCTATGCACTTCCCTGAATTATTTCAATTTAATTAAACCATGTGGTACTTTGTGTCAACAAATTTTAGATAATGCTGGTAAATATACTTGAAGGTGAAAAGTGCAGTTTAGTAGTGCATCTTACTGACGTGTTGCCATCACCAGCTCCGTGAAATAATCTGAAAGTGCACTCTGGGTGCACTGTTATGTGAAACCAGTTGTTAGGATATCTAGACGTAACCTGCATCTCTCTCTCTCTGGTCACATATACTGTGGATCTTTAGGGTAGAAATTAGATTGCTTTACTCTGCTTCCTTTTCTCTCCCAGCTCTGGATTTGTCGAACGAGGAGAAAAGAGTTCCATTGCACCTAAAAAGTGGAATGTGTAGTGCATGGTCTACTCAACCTATATTTCAGCGCAGTATCTACTGAAAGATAAAGGTATTGCCATAACAGCATTCAGTTGTACAAAAGCGCCAAGAAAACAGGCATTTTATAACAAAACATAAGAGCTTCACTCAAGAGAAAAGTCATGGCTGGTGGGAATGTCAACTCTTCATCCTTCTTTTAAGGTTTTTTTTTCTTTTTGGGTCACACTTGGTGATGCTCAAGGGTCCCTCCTGACTCTGTACTCAGAAATTACTCTTGACTGGGGCGACCATATGCCCACTGTACTATTGCTCCAGCCCTGATCTATCTTTACTGAAAAACAATGGACATGTGAAAAAAAAAGGAATTGAGCTTCTGTATGACTCAGCGTTTCTGCTTCTTGATGTCTGCCCCCAAATCCCTAAAACTCTTCTCAGAAAAGACATTTATTCTCCTATATTCATTGCAGCACCATTCACAGTAGTCAAAACATGAAAGCAAGTGCCCAAGAACAGATGAGCCAATTAACATGGCAGATACACATAATGAAAATAAGCACATAGCTTATTTTCAGCTACAAGGAAAGGTGAACTAATGCAGATTGCTATTACCTACATGGATCTGGGGTTTATAGTGCTGAGGAAAATTTGTCAGAAGGAGGGGCAGGCACGGAATAGTGTTTCTTATATGTGGGATATGAAGAGACATGGTAGGGGAATAAAAATGCCAAAGGTAAAAGAAACTGCCAAAAGGTCTTTGTAGGAAGATTAGCATGGGAAGGGGAATGTGCCAGGACGACGGTGGAGGGTGTGGTGCTGAATGTTTTATGCATAAAACCCTATCATCAACAACTTTGCAGGTCATTGTACCTGAAATAAAACAATTTAAAAAAGAAAGCAAAAGACAATCTCTATCTTCCACAATGACTAGGATAGCAAATATCCTTGAAGACATAGTTGGATAAAATGGTAGCTGCAATTTCTGTTCATTAAAAATGCTGAAATACAACAGGAAAATGTCATAGTTGGAAAGGATGTCCATGCTAACAAAATCATAAATAAATGCCCATACTTTCTGGTTGACAGTTCTATAAAACCCAGAGACATTTGTTATGATTTTATAATTATAGCACAGCACTACTGCCGAGCCAACTCCAGTTGGATTTGTGGCAAGTTAACTTCTGTTGGTGACTTGTTTTGATTGATCTCTGCTTAAAAATAAGTTCTGGAATAGAACTTCGTGAGACAAGTCTGCCTTTGTTTTTATCTAGAAACTGTTCAGATGAAAAGGGCCATGCTTAAGACGGGCAAGAGCTAGGGTGGAAGTTTAAATTTTGAGATAATGTAATCTAGGTAGATAGTAGCTAATCAAGAAACAAGTCTGTGTTTATGAAAACTAGTGAGGTACAAGTCACTTTAGTCTGGTTTCTAGCACAGAAGCAGAAAATGAGATCAGCATGAGTATTTGAAATAATTTGACAATGTGCTTCGTTTTTCCTGTGTATTTCTAAGAAAAAAATATGTTTTAAAGTGGGAGTAGAAAACTTTTCTACAGCACATTATTTTTGTGTGAGTGACATTAAAACCTTGTGGAAATCATGGACTGCAGCTGATTTAAATCTAGACTGCACCATTTACTCATTGTGAGTTAGGTTGACATATATACATTTACTGAGTTCTTAAAAGATGTAGAAAATGGGACCCTATTCTTAGGATATTTGAGCATTAAGGGAGATAGTAAGTCTACAGGGCTAATTATAGAACTGGGGTGTCAAATTGGTAGTTTTTAGTATTATTTTATTATTAAATAATTGTTTTTATAAAATAATTGGTAAACTATGATGACTCAGAGAAACCATGATTACCTCACTGGGAAAGTGAGAAGTGATTGAAGAAACTGAAAGATCAAAGTTAGAGATACAGAGGAAGAAAGAAGAGACAGAGAATGGAGGATTTTGAGGGTAGTAAAATTTTCTGTGGACCAGAGCACATTTGCTTTGCACATGGCTGACCCTGGTTTGATCTTGTCATCCCATAAGGTCCCTCAAGCACTGCCAGGAGTATTTCCTGAGTGCAGAGTCAGGAGTTACTCCTGAGCATTGCTGGGTGTGACTCCAAAAGCAAAAACCAAAAAAAAGTATGGTAATATATAACAGAAGCAATGTAAGATGACACATTTATCCAAATCCACAAAACGCACAACACTAAGAGCGAAGCTTATTGTCAATGATGAATTCTTGGGGACTGCCATGAGTCAATGGAGGTTCATCACCTGCCACAAGGGTACTGCTCAGAAGCTGGTCATTGATGATGTGGCTGTGCATGTGTTGGGGCCAGCAGGAGACAGAACTCTTTTCCATACTCTCAGGCCGTGAACCTAAAATTGCTCGAAAAACTAAAGTCTGTTTAAACATAAAAGCATAAATCTCTTAGATACTGGTAAGACAACAATGAGTTGGACACATGCTTTGAAGGTGGGGGGGCCTGATAAGATTCCTGGCACCACTGGGAGTAATTTGTGAGTACCAAGGACATCCCTGAGCAAGAATTACCCTAAGGGATCTGAGCAGATTTTTCTCTTTTTAATGTGTCTCCCAAGTGGAGTTTAAGAGGCCACAGAGTTCATGGATGATTCTCTGCCAACCAGTGTCGTGTTTCAGGGCAAGGATCCAAGAATGCCAACTTCTCCAGCCTCGGAACCCAGAGTCCATCTTGGCTATCAGGGCTGTGCTGGGAGGCTCCCGGTGATGCTTGGGGAATCAAATAGGGCTGGAGGTCAAACCCAGGTTGGGCACATTCTGAACATGAGCTCTTACCACTGCTCTCTCTGACCACTAGACTCTCTCCTGAGCATTGGGCAGGTTTTATCTCTGAGCCAGGGCACTCATGGTCTCAGAAACTAAGGGAAAGGTCGTAACTGCTTCTTGTGGACATTTGTGATTACTGATGGGTCAAATAAAGAATGTCAATGTTCAGGTCATGGGGGAAAATGATCTTTATCAATTCTTATAAATTATTCTTTATGCTGAAAGCAGATAACTTACCTCATTCATTTATGGAAGCTTTTCCTGATTTCAAGTTAACTTTTCATATTTTTGACTTACTTTGTAGCTATTCCCCACCGAAATATAAAATCGAAACTAGAACACAGGGAGTAATCATTTCTTTGTCAGACTCAACTAAGGCCGTTCTTAGCTTTCCAAGATAGTCTGAAGGGGGTAAGTTACGCTGATGTGATCTAAAGCCATTGGATAAATACACAGGGATTAACATCTGGTAAAAGAATTGTGCTTGGCCTGCAGGTGTTTCAATATTTGCGTTTAGTATGTGTTTCAGAAAGAGCCTCTGAGAAAAACATTTATATCGCAATCTGGTGGTTTTATTGTACAAATCTGTCAGGACAGTCATTTCGTTACTCAGACTTTGTGACCCTCTTGCAAGCTGTAAACTATTTAACGAAGTGAGTATATTGAGAAAGATGACAGAGTTTCCAACCTCAGGGAATGAGTATTATGAGAAGAATCAGCATTGTCCCTGGAGACTGTGCTTAATATGTGAACAGCAAAAACAATTACATTGGTGAGTTCAGGAAGTCCCATAAATTCCATTACATAGTCCCACTTTTGAAATATTACATCACTCAGCAAAAGCTTAGGCTTCTATATTAGCTGAAATGAACTAATCATGAATTAATTACTGTGAGTGTATTTTGTGAATGGAGCACAGAGGTTGGGGTCAGGTTTCAGTGTGGTCAGTGCCTCCCTGTTCAACTCAATAGGTCCCCCACTGCCCATGTGTGCAGGATACTTCCAACTACTCTTTTTTTTTTTTTTTGCGGTCCCCTCCACCGTCTCTTGCAGTGTGACTGATTTAACCATGCTGTAATCCACATTATAAAATAAACTCTGTTCTGGTCATTTGTTTCGTAGGTAGAGTGGGAGAAATAACCGTAGCCTCACTCTGGGGATTTGTGATTTAAAATTAGAAGGAAAAGAGAAGAATCAATTTGGTTCACAGCCACCAGATTATACTTCCAGAAAATGAAAACTAGATAAAACTGAACTTAGAAGTGATTTTTAGCTTTTATTTTTCAGAAACTATGTATACTGAGACTTGCAGCATAAGAAGACTCATCTTGGCTTTCATGATCTTTAGCAGCGTCTTAAATGTCTTTGAGGGCACATAAAAATCTGGTGAAAAGAATTGAATTTTGTGCATGAATTGGAAGCAGCTTTTGATGATGATCTGCTATGTATGTATGATGTATGTGACTTGTTCTTACATCATGATTTTGTTTCTTAACTTCTAGATAGTTCCTATACCAAAGTTTTTTCAGTTGCTTCTGAAAATTCACTAGGGATTTTCTATGGGTGCACGTGTTAGATGTCGAGGACTGCTTCAGTGAACTGTCTCCTTGAGTGCCTAGGGAAGATGAAGATGAAAATGTGTGTGTTACCTGATGGCCTCTGGGATGATCCACACTCATCTGGGACCTGAACAGCCATCCATTGTTGCCCAAATACAGACTAATAGTTCTCCTAACTGCTCTGATCAGTCCCATCAAGTCAACCCTGTCCATTTATTCTTTGTTTTGGCGAGTTTCACAATTTTGGATTGCACAGAACATAAAAATCTAGCATTTTTTTTTGGGTGGTGGGGAAACTTATGTGAAGGCCTCAACTATTGATTTAATCATAGACATAACAACTATTTGTAGGGTCTGTGGTTCAGTGGTAGATGCCTGCCTAGTGGTAGGAGTTGGAGATTGATTTTTCAGCCTGATGGGCTGAGAATCCACACAAGAGGACCCTTCAGTCTCTCAGCATCACTTGGGAGCTCCATCAAAAGAAACCCCAAATACTTGTGGCGGGAGAGGTAGTATAAGGATGATATTGCTTGCTTTGTAAGAGACCAGCCTTGTTCTATCTCCTGCACCACATGTGGTCCCCCTGAACACTGCTAGGAGTGACCCCTGACTGTTGGATGACAGGCCTAGCTAGCTTGGGATCTTTGCTGTTTAATCTTCTTACAGTTTAAAAAGCAACTTACATGTTCTTAAACAAGGGTTAAAGCTAATCAGATCTCTCTTCTGTGTAAACACTGATGGCCACGCAAGCCGGGCTGTGATAGGCTGGTCTGCTGGGTGGAGTTCTGACGAAAGGGAAGTCGGATGTGGAAATGGAGGCCCTCATGGAGTGAGGGGTTGTCTGGCTTGTTGCAAGTCTCTGCTGGGGTGGCGGGTCAGGGCTAGAACCTGCCATCCCTCCTGGGTGCCTCGGGAGCGGCTGGGCACAGGGAGAGTCAATAGCAGCTCTGCCCCATGTCTGTGAGTCTCTGGATCAGCATACCTGAGCCGGATTTTAAAAAAGACTGCTGCAGGGTGGATCTCGATGAGCTGGGCTGTGACAAAAGGGAAGCCCGGATGTGGAAATGGAGGCCCTCATGGAGTGGGGGGTTGTCTGGCTTGTTGCAAGTCTCTGCTGGGGTGGCGGGCCAGGGCTAGAACCCGCCATCCCTCCTGAGTGCCATCTAGTTTGCATGAAACCCATGAAATTATGATGTGCTTATCCCCATGAATATACATCCTTTGAGATATATTTCTTTATACCAGCTCTCTCTCTCTCTCTCTCTCTCTCTCTCTCTCTCTCTCTCTCTCTCTCCAGTGTTTTGACATCAGAGATAATCTCAGAGAAAGGGACTAGTCCCTGACATAGTCACTTATTTAGACCTGAAATAAGTGTGGCGCCATCCTTCGGTGGTACTACCCTACTTACACCTAGAAGCTGATTCGTTGATCTTAGTTGACATTACCCTCCCTGAAGATAGGATTACTTTGTTTATATAAGGGAATGACTTGAGGTACTGGGATCCTCGTTGGTGGGAGACTTGGGCCCAAGTGCATGGTCTAAGTTCTGATCAAGAGCTAGAGGTCTGGGGGTCCCATTATTTTGGGTTGTAGTGGCAGAGCTTGTTTTATTACTGAATTAGTCTGCACTGGACTCAAGAGTTTTCATCCATTCCCCACCTACTTTGGAGGTAGAAGGGAACTTGTTTCCTGATATTTTCGGAGACCCCAGCAGTTCCCTGACACCTGACCACAGAGCTGGGAGAATCTCTTGAGTATCATCATTGGATGATACTCCCCATACTCCAAACTCTACAAAACAAAAGTGAATGAGCATCACAGCAAAGTTTAAAATTCCACATATCAAACATGGCCCCTATTCATCACCACCAAAAAGAAAGGGAAGAAAATTGGGGAAACCGCATGAAATACTTTAATCACTGAAGGGCTAGAGAGACAGTATAGGAAGAGAAGCACTTGCTTTGCATACAGCTAACCTTGGGACATTTTTTCTTCTAGTGTGCACTCTTTATTTTATTTTATTTTATTTTATTTCTGAAACATTTATTTGAAAGAAAAAAAGTTCATTTGACTTACAACCAATTCTTTAGTACCAGAGGAGAGACAGTTTTTTTTTTTTGTATTTAACATTTTATTATACCACCGTGAGATATACAATTACAACGTTGTTCACGCTTGGGGGTTTCGGTCACATAGTGTTCCAGCACCCCGCCCTCCACCAGTGCCCCTCAGCCACCACCCATGTCCCCAATTCCCTCCCCCCTCCCACATCCCGCCTAAATGGCAGGTTCTTTATCTCCAGAGGAGAGACAGTTTTATTTTGCCTAATATTTTTTTCTTTTATTCACTTGTCACCTGTATCTCTTGTCTTCCGATTGTTCATCAATTTGCTTGTGCGGGCACCAGTAACATCTCCATACTTCCTGTCTAGTGTTGAGTGTAGCCCAAGGGCATATGTTTGCACCAGGAACACAAAGAGCCTCAAACCATTTGTTCAGGTCATGGAAATGAGGTCTATAATTGTTACTGGTTTTGACATCAAATATGACACGGGTGGCTTGCTAGACTGCCGTGTGGGTGGTATACTCTCGGTAGTAGACTCTCAGTTCCTGCTTTCATTACAAAAGCAAAAAAAATCCTCCTTGCCCTTTAGATCACAATTAGATATAAATAGATGTGCATATTTATTAAGTCTAAGTGAATATCCAGGTAGAATGTTATTACAAAGAACACATAACATGCACAATCAGAAATAAGATTGTGAATCACTATGACTGAGGGTCTAAAATAGCATCTGGAAAACTGACAGGCAACATCTTTCAGGAATTAACAGTCCAAACAAATAGTACCTGACATATTAGTGTTTACTCTTAGAACCAATTTTTCCAACTTTTGAGCTCCCCTTACACACTGACAGGACTTAATTGAACACAACTGAATTGATCTTTACGTCTTTGACTGGCATAGAGGGTATTAACAATTTTTAAGCTCATGGGTCAAATCCTCATGTCTTATTTATAGGGGGTGTTGATAATTCATCTATTCCTACTTTAGTGGCTTACTGCTTCTAGAAGGAAAAATCCTTATGCAATTAAAATTTTTTTTAATTGACTCAATGTGCAATAGACCATTTCAACGCTACTCATGACTGGTTTTCAGTCATAGTGTTCCAACACCCGTTCCTTCACCAGTGTACACTTCCCAAGCCAATGTTTCCAGTTTCCCTCCCACTCACCGCCCCCACAACCTGTAATTTTCTTCTCTTACTTTCTCCCTCCTTTTGTGCATTGTGTTTTCTTATGCAAAATTTAAAACATTTTAATTTTTAAGTTAACTTGGGCCATTACTGAGTTCTGGTAAATGGGAAAATTTGACATTTTTTTCTTTTGTTTTATGGGCAAGCATTCTGCCTACTATACTATAGCTCTGATCCCTGAGTCCTATCCTCTTAAGTGATTTTATATCCATTTTATATGCATGCACATGGATGCGTTTAATGGGCTGAAAGTGTGTGCTGTGTATTTTTAGAGCTAGTCCTTTATCTCTGGTAAAAAATTCTGGGGGAATGTTTTATTACTTTTTTATCAACTGATAGTCTTCTAGATTTTTTTCTTTCTTTAGAGTCACACCTGGTGATGCTCAGGGGTTAGTTCTGGCTCTGCATTCAGAAATTACTCCTGGTGGTGCTCGTGGGACCATAAGGGATACAGAGGATTGAAGCAGGGTGGTGCAAGGCAAACACCCTACCTGCTGGACTATGTATCCAGCCCTGATTTTCAATTGAGACAAAATTAATAATTGTTTAATTGAAGCAGTTAGTTTATGAGGCTTATATATACTTGGGTTGGTAATTTACACCTTCAAGTTTTAGTTGGCAGATTGTGCCCGCCACCCTAGTGTTCTAACCTCCACCACTGTCCATTGGATCCCTGGTCCCTGTCTGTCAGTCCTGCCCTGTGTCCCTCTGGTAGCCTGTTTCTTAGAGGCCAAGAGTTTGTTTACACTTGGTGCTGTTTATTTCCTTGATTTTTTTTTTTATATCACAGCAATGAGTGAGGTCACTGACATTTTTCTTTCTCTTTCTCACTTGTTTTGCCTAGCAACTGTCTTGTTACAAAAGGCAAGATTCAGCTCTCTCTTGCCTGAGTTCTTTGACTGTGTGTATTTACCACAATATAGACCTCATTCCCATGACCTGAAGGAATGATTTGAGGCTCTTCATGTTCCTGGAGCGAGGAGATGCCCTTGGGCTACACTAGCATATGACAGGATGTAAGGAGATATTACTGGTGCCCGCTTGAGAAAATCTATGAACAACAGGAAGACAAGTGATCCAAGTGATTTACCACAATGGCTTTATCTGCTCCTCTATTGTTAAACAATTAGGTTGCTTCCAGATATTTTTTTTCCTTTTTTGGGTCTTACCTGGTGATGCTCAGGGATTCCTCCTAGCTCTGCACTCAGGAATTCCTCCTGGTCCTGCTTTGGGGGCTATATGGGATGCCGGGGATATAACCGGGTCAGGTGCCTGCCAGGTAAACACTCTACCCACAGTACTATCACCCCAGCCCTTTACACAGATCTTGGACATAGCAAACAGTGCAAATGAGTAAGGACATTCATGTATCTTTCATAATTAGTGGTTTGAGGGGGTTTTTTTGGTAACAAAGGAGTGGGAATTTGTCGGATGGTAGATCCCCTTTGGTATGAGAGCAGCTAGGATATAAAATTTTTGTCACATACATTGTTGCCAACTAGTCACCATATTGGGTCTTAGATTTTATTCCTACGTTTCTTATAATAGACACTTTCTGCTCTTTTACTATTTCACTATTTGCCTAACCCCTGTCCCCTAAATCCTAAGTACCGTTTTTTTCTGTTTCTGAGTTTTATTTAAAAATAGTAGATTCTGCATATAAAAGAAACAGAGAAATATTAGATTTTTCCCACTCAATAATTTCACTTTGCATGAAGTCTTCCATGTTTATCCATTTTCCCTCTATTTTACTCATTTGAGTTATACTAAGACTGTTAATATTTTCTTTCTTTCTTTATACATTTATTTATTTCAAAGTTTCATTGGAGAGTAGAGGCAAAGGATAGGGAAGTGTTCCGGTTGTGGAGGAACTTCGTATAGCACTAAGTTCATTCTTCACTTGTTTACATTTGTCCTCCTTTGCCTTTTTATTTTCGCTCAAGAAGAGCTAGGGGACAACTTCCAGCTGGATGCTGGGGGGGCTTAGTACTAGTGGTGTTTGGGGTAACATGCAGTATTTGGGATTGTTTCCGGGCTTACCAAATGCAAAGCAGCCCTTTGAACCATCTCTTAGGGTCCTGATTTTAATTGCTTATTATAGAAGTTGAGGTCAGGGATTTGAACTCTTTTCGTTTTTTGTAACATAGATTTTTAGTGTTGTAAATTTATAAAATTATCTCTAAGTGTTACTTCAGCTGCATTTACAGATTTGAAAATGTTGCGTTCCTTGTTACACAAATTCAGCATAATTAATAATTATTTTCCCCCATTTTTATAAACTCATGATTTATGTTCTTTCATTTCAACTTCATGAAGATTTTCCATATACTTTCTGATATTGATTTCTAATCTATTTTCATTGTGCTCAGAGCACATGCTTTGTATGGCTTGACTTCTGTTCAATTGATAGAGGCATGTTTTGTGATCTAAAATATTACATACCTTGAAACACATCCTATTATGAAATTTGCAAAGAAAGTATACTCTAGCGTGTTGAGTGGGTATATTAGGATTACCAATTGATTGGTATTACCAGTTGATAGATATTTAACATACCAAATCCTTGTTTTCTTATCTTATTCATTATTCTGTCCAACAATTATGAAATTAAAATATTACTATAATTGCAAACGTATTGAATTTCTATTGGTATTTTAGGTGTTAAGTGCTCTTTCATTATATCCTTAGTGGGAATTTACATCTGAACCATTGTGATAATGATCTTTTTGTTAATTTTTATCCTATAAATCTACTTTGTTCTATGTATCTATATACAATAATTCCATCCTTGAGTATAGTTAGTGAGGTATATCTTCTGTTCCCTTTTTTTGTGCCAAAGATCAAACTTGGGGGTCTCACAAATGCCAGGCACATTTCCATTCTTTTAATTTTTATCAGTTTGCATTTTACATTTTTTCTTAGACACTATATAGAATCAGTAATTCCTCTTTATTTTTAAAATCCAATCTGTCACCATTTACCTTCAACTCAGGTGTTCAGGCCTTTTACAGTTTAATGCGATTCCCAATATGGCGGGACTTAAATATGGCTATTTGTTTTCTATTTGTCCATCTGTTCTTTGTTACTCTTTTCATCTTTTTTTCTTCTGGTTTCTCTTGGATTAATTGAATATTTTATTGCACCATTTTATTTTCATTGTTAGTTTATTAGGTGGAACTCTTTGTTGTGTTATTTTAGTAGTTGCTTTGGTGTTTATAGTAAACATCTTTAACTTATCACAATATACCTTCTATTGATATTATACCGCTCACATCTCATGTAAAAAGCCTCACCAAAATCTATCCCCATTTCCTCCTCCTGGCCTTTGTGCCATTATTGTCATATATTTTATTTCTGCTTGGGTTATTAACTCTGTAGTACTTTGTTACTATTTTTGCTTTTTTGTCAATGTTATTCTTTTAATGCTTGAATAATAAAAAAGGTATTTTTATTTTTTTTTTTTTTTTTTTTTAAACATTTTATTATACCACCGTGAGATATACAATTACAACGTTGTTCACACTTGGGGGTTTCGGTCACACAGTGTTCCAGAACCCCCCCTCCACCAGTGCCCATTTCCCACCACCAATGTCCCCAATTCCCCCCCCCGCCCCCACATCCCGCCTAAATGGCAGGTTCTTTATCTCCTCTCCTCTCCCTCTCTCTCTCTCCTCCTTCTCCCACACATTGTGGGTTGCACTACGATACACTTAGAAGCCATCATTTGCATTTTTTTGTCTGTCCCTAATGCTCAGTTCTATGTTAGCATCAGAACTTTAGACATTTATTCACTCATGTTCCTTTCTCTATCTAAACCAACCTCTGACTCCCACCCGCTTGTGGTAATTTCCACTTTTGGTAAGATCACCTAGTATATTTATGCCATGCAAATAAATGCAGTCATTCTATGTCTCTCCCTTTCCTTCTGACTAATTTCACTCAACATGATTCTTTCCATATCCATCCATTTATAGCAAAATTTCATAACTTCATTTTTTTCTGACAGCTGCATAGTATTCCATCGTGTAGATGTACCACAGTTTCTTTATCCAGTCATCAGTTCTCGGGCATACTGGTTGTTTCCAGGTTTTGGCTATTGTGAACAGTGCTGCTATGAAAATAAAAGTGCGGATTGTGTTTCCGCTGTGCGCTTTTGGCTTTCCAGGGTATATTCCCAGGAGCGGTATGGCTGGGTCAAAGGGGAGCTCAATTTCTAGTCTTTGGAGGAATGTCCATATTGTTTTCCAAAAAGGTTGTACAAGCTCGACATTCCCACCAACAGTGTATGAGAGTCCCCTTTTCCCCACATCCACGCCAGCACTTGTTGCTTTTACCCTTTTGGATATGGGCCATTCTCTGTGGTGTGAGGTGATATCTCATTGTTGTTTTGATTTGCATCTCTCTGATGATTAGTGATGATGAGCATTTTTTCATATGCCTTTTGGCCATTCGGATTTCTTCCTTGTCAAAGTTTCTGTTCATCTCCTCTCCCCATTTTCTAATGGGGTTGGCTGTTTTTTTTTATATAGCTGTACCAGTGCCTGATATATCCTGGATATTAACCCCCTTATCAGATGGGTATTGGGTGAATATTCTTTCCCATTCCGTCGACTGTCTTTCTATCTTGGTCACTGTTTCTTTCGAGGTGCAGAAGCTCTTCAGTTTCATGTAGTCCCATATATTTATATTTTCTTCTAGTTGCTTTGCTAATGGTGCTTCACCTTTGAAGATGTCTTTAGCATCGATGTCGTGGAGGGTTTTTCCTATATTTTCTTCAACATACTTTATGGATTCAGGTCTGACATTGAGATCTTTAATCCATTTTGAACTGATTTTTGTGCAAGGTGTTAGACACAGGTCCAAATTCATTTTTTTACATGTAGCTGTCCAGTTTTCCCAGCACCACTTGTTGAAGAGGCTTTCCTTACTCCAGTTTGGACTCTTTGCACCTTTATCAAAGATTAACTGATCATGTCTTTGAGGGTGGGTGTCAGGATACTCAACTCTATTCCATAGGTCCACCGGTCTGTTTTTATTCCAGTACCACGCTGTTTTAATTACTGCTGCTTTGTAGTACAGTTTGAGGTTGGGAAAGGTGATGCCTCCCATCTTCTTCTTCCCAAGGATTGCTTTAGCTATCCGTGGGGGGCTTATTATTCCATATGAATTTCAGAAGTGTTTGGTCAATTTCTTTAAAGAATGTCATGGGAATCCTTATAGGAACCGCATTGAATCTGTATCAACGCTCTAGGGAGTATTACCATCTTAACAATGTTAATTCTCCCCATCCATGAGCAGGGAGTGTGTTTCCATTTCCTCGTGTCCTCTTTTATTTCTTGAAGCAGTGTCTTGTAGTTCTCTTTGTATAGATCCTTTACACACTTGGTTAAGCTGATTCCTAGGTATTTGATTTTCTGTGGCACAATTGTGAATGGAATCAATTTCTTAATATCCCTTTCTTCTCTTTCGTTATTTGTGTATAGGAAAGCCACCGACTTTTGGGTATTGATTTTGTACCCTGCCACTCTACTATACCTATCTATTGTTTCTAAGAGTTTTTTGGGTCGAGAGTTTAGGGTTCTCTAGATATAATATCATGTCATCTGCAAATAATGATAGCTTGATTTCTTCCTTGCCTATCTGGGTGCCCTTAATGTCCTTTTCTTCTCTGATTGCTATGGCGAGTACCTCCAGTACTATATTGAATAAAAGAGGTGAGAGAGGGCAACCTTGTCGTGTTCCTGATCTTAAGGGGAAGGCTTTCAATTTTTCCCCATTGAGAATGATACTCGCTGTGGGCTTTTGGTAGATGACTTTGACTATCTTGAGGAAGCTTCCTTCAATTCCCATTTTCTGGAGGGTTTTAATCATGAATGGGTGCTGGATCTTGTCAAATGCTTTTTCTGCATCTATCGATAGGACCATATGGTTTTTATTTTTTTCTCTTATTGATGTGATGTATTATGTTGATTGATTTGCGAATGTTGAACCATCCTTGCATTCCCGGGATGAATCCTACTTGGTCATGATGTATGATCTTTTTGATGAGTCTTTGGATTCTGTTTGCTAGTATTTTGTTGAAGATCTTAGCATCTGTGTTCATCAAGGAGATTGGTCTGTAATTTTCCTTCTTTGTATTGTCTCTCCCTGCTTTGGGTATCAGGGTGATATGCGCCTCGTAGAAGCTGTTTGGGAGTGTTTCTGTTTCTTCTATTTCCTGGAAGAGCTTGAACAGGACTGGCAGTAGGTCCTCCTTAAAGGTTTGGTAGAATTCGCCAGTGAACCCATCTGGACCTGGGCTTTTGTGTTTGGGCAGACTTTTAATTACTGTTTCAATTTCCCGATGGTGATAGGCTTATTTAGGTATTGGAGGTCTTCTTGTTTCAATCGTGGGAGGTTATAGGACTTCAGGAATTTATCCATTTCTTCTAGGTTCTCATGTTTTGTGGCATACAGGTTCTCAAAATAACCTCTGATGATCTTTTGTATTTCTGTTTTTTCTGTTGTGATGTCACCATTTTCATTTCTGATTCTGTTTATTTGGGTTCTCTCTTTCCCTGTCCTTACAAGTCTTGCCAGTGGCTTGTCGATCTTGTTTAATTTTTCAAAAAACCAGCTCTTGGTTTCATTAATCTTTCGGATTGTTTTTTTGGTTTCCAGGTCGTTGATTTCCTCCCTAAGTTTCACTATTTCCTTCCTTCTGCCTGGGTTGGGCTTCCCTTTTGTTGCTTTTTTCTAATATTTTCAGCTGTGAGGTCAGGTTATTTATATGGGCCCTTTCTTCTTTTCTGATGAATGCTTGCAGAGCTATGAACTTTCCTCTTAATACAGCTTTTGCTGTGTCCCACAAGTTCTGATAGTTGGTATCTTCATTGTCATTTGTTTCTAAGAATCTTTTGATTTCCTGTTTGATTTCTTCTATGACCCATTTGTTGTTCAGCAGTGAGCTGTTTAGTTTCCAGGTGTTTGGTTTAGCTCCCTGCTTCTGTGTATGGTTCACTACTATTTTCAGTGCATCGTGATCTGAAAAGATAGTCGACACAATTTCAATCTTTTTATTTTGTTGAGGTATGCTTTGTGGCTCAGTATATGGTCTATCTTGGAGTATGTTCCATGTGCACTGGAAAAAAAAGTGTATTCAGCTTTTTTGGGATGAAAAGCCCTGTATATATCAACCAGCTCTCTTTCTTCTATTTCTTCCTTCAGGTCCAGTATTTCCCTGGTGAGTTTCAGCCTCGTCGATCTATCCATAGTCGATAAGGCAGTGTTGAAATCTCCGACTATTATTGTGCTACTGTTAATGTCTTCTTTGAGGTCTATTAATAGTCGCTTTTACGTATTTTGCTGGCCCCTCGTTTGGCGCATATATGTTTAGCAGTGTGATTTCTTCCTGGTAAACATACCCCTTAATTATTAAGAAATGGCCTTCATTGTCCCTTTTGATCTTTTTCAGCCTGAAATCTATATTGTCAGATACTAGTATGGCCACACCCGCCTTTTTGGAGGGGTTGTTTGCGTGGAGAATGGTCTTCCAGCCTTTGACTTTGAGTCTATGTTTGCTCTGGTTATTCAGATGTGTTTCTTGTAGGCAGCAGAATGTTGGATTCAGTTTTTTAATCCATTTTGCCACCCTGTGTCTCTTAATTGGTGCATTTAGACCGTTGACGTTGAGCGAGATTATTGTCATTGGATTTTGTGCCATCTTTCTGTTTAACGTTGTTGTGGTTTTGGGTTGTCTTATTTTACAATAGACCCTTCAATCCTTCTTTTAGAGTTGGTTTTGAGTCTATGAATTTCTTGAGTTGTTGTTTATCCATGAAGTTGTGTATCTTTCCTTCGCATCTGAAAGTAAGTCTAGCTGGGTAAAGAATTCTTGGTGAGGCCTGGAGTTCATTGAGTCTTTTCACTATATCCCACCATTGTTTTCGGGCTTGGAGTGTTTCATCTGAGAAGTCTGCTGTAAATCTCAGGGATGCTCCTTTGTATGTGATTTCCTTCTTTGATCTTGCTGCTTTCAGTATTCTATCTCTGTCTATCGTTTTTGTCATTTTAATAAGGATGTGTCTTGGAGTATTCTTATTGGGGTTTCTTTTTAGCTGGTATCCTTCGGACCTCCTGTATCTGGGAGCATGCTTTCTTCAGTTCGGGAAAC
>JAJIBD010012027.1:0-20625 GCA_021461705.1 Cryptotis parvus
GTTTCATATCACCCTGATACCCAAAGCAGACAAAGATGCCACAAAAAGGAAAACTACAGACCAATCTCCCTGATGAATACAGATGCTAAGATCTTCAACAAAATCCTAGCAAATAGAATCCAAAGAGTCATCAAAAAGATTATACACCATGACCAAGTGGGATTCATCCCGGGAATGCAAGGATGGTTCAACATCCGCAAGTCAATCAACATATACATCAACAAAAAAGAAAAAATAAAACCATATGATCATATCAATAGATGCAGAGAAGGCATTTGACAAGATTCAACACCCGTTCATGATGAAAGCTCTCCATAAAATGGGGATTGAAGGAACCTTCCTCAAGATAATCCAGGCCATCTACTACAAGCCCACAGTGAGCATCATTCTCAATGGGGAAAAACTGAAAGCCTTCCCCTTAAGATCAGGGACAAGACAAGGCTGCCCGCTCTCACCACTTCTATTCAATATAGTACTGGAAGTACTTGCCATAGCAATCAGGGAAGACAAAGACATTAAGGGCATCCAGATAGGAAGGGAAGAAGCCAAGTTATCACTATTTGCAGATGACATGATATTATACCTGGAAAACCCGAAACTCTCTACCAAGAGGCTCCAAGAAATAATACATTCCTATAGCAGAGTAGCAGGGTACAAAATCAATACCCAAAAGTCAATGGCCTTCCTATATGCAAACAGCGAAAGAGAAGAAAGGGACATTAAAGAAACTATCCCATTCACAATTGCACCGCAGAAAATCTAGGAATCAGTTTGACAAAGAATGTAAAGGATCTCTACAAAGAAAACTACAAAACGTTACTTCAGGAAATAAAAGAAGACCTGAGGAAATGGAGACATATTCCTGCTCACGGATCGGAAGGATTAACATTATCAAAATGGTAATACTCCCTAGAGCTTTATACAGATTCAATGCGGTCCCTATAAAGATACCCATGATGTTCTTCAAAGAAATTGAACAAACACTCCCTGAAATTTGTATGGAATAATAAAACTCCAAGAATAGCTAAAGCAATCCCTTGGGAAAAAGAAGATGGGAGGTATCACTTTCCCCAACCTCAAGCTCTACTACAGAGCAGTTGTAATTAAGACAGTGTGGTATTGGTATAGAGACAGACCTGTAGACCTATGGAATAGAACTGAGTATCCTGAAACACATTCTCAAATATACAACCACTTAATCTTCGATAAAGGAGCAAAAAAATATTAAGTGGAGCAAAGAAAGCCTCTTCAACAAATGGTGCTGGGAAAACTGGGCAGCTACATGTAAAAAAATGAACTTAGACCTCCTTCTAACGCCATGCACAAAAGTCAGATCAAAATGGATTCTAGATCTCAACATCAGACATGAATCTATAAGGTACATCGAAGAAAACATAGGAGAAACGCTCTACGACCGACAAGCGAAAAGTATCTTTAAAGACGACACACCACTGACCAAGCAAATGGAAGCAAAGATAAACAAATGGGATTATATAAAACAAAAAGCGTCTGCACCTCAAAAGAAACGGTGACCAAGATACAAAGACAATCCACAGAGTGGGAAAGGATATTCACCCAATACCCATCTGACAAGGGGTTAATATCCAGGATATATCAGGCACTGTTAGCACTCACAAGAAAAAAACAGCCAACCCCATCAAAAAATGGGGGAGAAGAAATGAACAGAAGCTTCCAAAAAAGAAGAAATTCGAATGGCCAAAAGGCATATGAAAAGTGTTCTTCATCTTTAATCATCAGGGAGATGCAAATCAAAACAACAATGAGGTACCATCTCACACCGCAGAGACTGGCACACATCCAAAACAGCAAGAACAACCGGTGCTGGCGTGGATGTGGGGAAAAAGGGACTCTGATCCACTGTTGGTGGGAGTGCCGACTAGCCCAGCCCCTTTTGGGAAAACAATATGGGCATTCCTCCAAAAACTAGATATTGACCTCCCATTTGATCCAGCAATAGCACTCCTGGGAATATACCCGAGAGACCGAAAAACACATAGCAGAAACACTATCTGTACTTCTTTATTCATCTCTGCGCTAGTATTCACTATAGCTAGAATCTGGGAAACAACCTAAATGCCCGAGAACAGAGGACTGGCTAAAGAAACTGTGGTTCATCTACACTATGGAATACTATGCGCCGTCAGAAAAGATGAAATTATGAAATTTACCTGCAAATGGATGGACATGGAGACTATCATGCTGAGTGAAATTAGTCAGAAGGAAAAGGACAGATATAGAATGACTGCATTCATTAATACGACATAAATAGATACCAGTGTTTTACTAAATGTGGGAAATGGTAATGGCAGATTAAAACTCACCATTGTATATACACAAAGAGACTTAAGTGATAAACTCTAAATATCTGCAGGGCTAGCCACAATGTGTAAAATAAGAGGGAGAGAGATGCAGAGACAGAGAGAGAGACAGAGAGAGAGAAAGAGAGGAAACTGGGGTACCTGCTATTAAGGCAGCATGGGGGGGCAGGGAGGGTGGGGTACATTGGTGGTGGAAATGGGGCACTGGTGGAGGGATGGGTGCTGGTATACTGTATTACCAAGAACCAATTATGAACACCTTTGTAATTGTATGTTTCACGGTGGTATAATAAAAAAAAAAAAAAAAAAGAAAAAAAACTGCTGAAAAAGTGTTGTTTTTTATATCAGGCACTGGTACAAGTATATAAGAAGAAAACAGCCAACCCCATCAAAAAATGGGGAGAAGAGATGAACAGAAACTTTGACAAGAAAAGAAATTCGAATGGCCAAAAGGCATATGAAAAAATGCTCATCATCACTAATCATCAGAGAGATGCAAATCAAAACAACAATGAGATATCATCTCACACCACAGAGACTGGTCCATATCCAAAAGGGTGAAAACAAGTGCTGGCGTGGCTGCAGGGAAAAGGGGACTCTCATACATTGTTGGTGGGAATGTCGACTTGTACAACCTTTCTGGAAAACAATATGGACATTCCTCCAAAAGAATAGAAATTGAGCTCCCTTTTGACCCAGTCATACCACTCCTGGGGATATACCCTGGGAAGCCAAAACACACAACGGAAACACCATCTGCACTTTTATTTTCATAGCAGCACTATTCACAATTTCACAATAGCCAGAACTTGGAAACAACCAGTATGCCCGAGAACTGATGACTGGATAAAGAAACTTTGGTACATCTGCACAATGTACCTATTGTGCAGATGCACTATGCAGCTGTTAGGAAAAAATGAAGTTATGAAATTTGCCTATAAATGGATGGACATGGAAAGGATCATGTTGAGTGAAATTAGTCAGAAGGAAAGAGAAGAATGATATAAATTGATTGCATGACTTATATGCATGACTATACATACATATATATATATATATATATATATATATATATATATACCATATATATGATATAAATAATGATACCAAAATCCAATGTCAGGCGTAATGTGGATCAGGTCTTACCAAAAGTGGAAATTACCACAAATGTGTGGGAGTCCAGAGGTTAGGTAAGACAGAGAAGGGAACATGTGCGAATAAATGTCGAAAGGACTAATACCAACCTAGAACTGAGAATTAAATACAGGCCAAAGAAATGCACATGATGGCCTCTAAGTGTATGTAGTGCAACCCACAATGTGTAAAGAGAAGGAAAAGAGAGAGAGTGAGAGAGAAAAGAGATAAAGAACCTGCCATTTAGGCAGGCTATGGGAGGGGGAGGGAATTGGGGACATTGGTGGTGGGAAATGGGCATTGGTGGAGGGTGGGTGCTGGAACACTATGTGACCGAAACCTCCAAACATGAACAACGTTGTAATTGTGTATCTCACGGTGGTATCACTTGTGTCACTTGTCTTCCCGTTGTTCATCGATGTGCTCGAGCGGGCACCAATAACATCTCCATACGTCCTGTCACATGCTAATGTAGCCCAGGAGCAACTGGTATAATAAAATATTTTTTAAAATGTGTCTCTTATGGATTGTTCATTTTTATTTTCTTTTTGCTATTTTTTTTGGGGGTCACACCCGGCAATGCTCAGGGGTTACTCCTGGCTCTGCACTCAGGAATTACTCCTGGCAGAGCTCAGGGGACCATATGGGATGCCGGGGGATCGGACCTGGGCCGGCACAGGCCTGGCGCGTGCAAGGCAAATGCCCTACCGCTGGGCTATTGCTCAGGCCCCGCATTTTTATTTTCTTGGGAGGCCACATAAGATGGTGCCCAGGGGGCTCTTCCTGGCTTAATGCTTGGGCCACTCCCTGCTGTCACTCCCGGCTGTGCTCAGAGGGCTGTGAGGTGGCAAAGATGGACCCCGGGGCTCCTGCATGCGCGTGCTCCTGCACTTGTCCTCCCCTCCTGATCTTTTGTTGCTTGCTGCTCTGTTAGTGCTTAGCACAGTGCCTGGTACATAGCAGGCACTGGTTGACATTTCCTGAAAGACTGGACAGGTGTGAGGCTCTGCATAGCACAGGCGACTCCGGAGAACACTACTGCACTCTTGTGACATGCAGGGCTCTGCCTTCATCATTGCTGAACTTTGCTTGCTGTATGCCCTGTAGAGGCTCAGTTCCAGCACTGGGACCAGCTCCCCTGGGGGGCAGTTCATTCCCTAAGAGACCCCGACGCTGTGTCTAGAGGTTGACTGGGGACAGGTTGCTGAGTGCCATTTCTTCTGACCCACAGACCTCAGGTCAGAGAAGCCACCAGCCACTCTGCCTGTTGGTGTCTCTGCTGGCAGCTTTCCTCCAACCCTTGGACTGTTCTAGAAATGGAAATCTTCCCTGAGCCAAACCCTGGTCGTAAATCAACAATGAATGTGGTAACAAATTGCCCCATTCAGCCCTTGCCTTATCAATCACATATGATCCCTTGAGCAACACCAGGAGTCATCCTGAGCACCCCTTGGTGTGCTCACAAAACAAAAACAAATACACAATCCATTTAGCTCCAAACTATAGATTTGTGCATTTCAACATGTGCACATTTTATTCTCTTCAGTAAAGGAAAGAACTTTAGCAAAGAACGAGAAAAAGAACAAGCACGTGACTTGCATTCACCATGTCAGACCTGCTGCAGGGCCTGTTAAGAGCCGGTCACACACTGCAGCGACATGGGAGGTCTACCTCTGCCCGCGGAAGCCTACTTTCCCCCTGTCATGGTTGTGCAGCCATGGGCAAGTTCTTTAAACCCACACTGCCTTGAAGAAAACCTATTCTTATTCACTTGTGGATTAAATCCCCAAGGAAAATCATCTGCAAAAAGTCTGCTTCTGAGGTACGTGGACCTTTTGCAGTAGGCCGAGAGGAGACACAGAGCATACATCTTTGCCTTTTGCAGGACAAAACACAAAAAGAACAAGATTTTTTAACCTCTAGACTTAAAAAAACAGGGCCATTGGGGTGTAGGGAATGTGAAAATTGTTCTCTTAAATACCAAGATGACCATGAAATTCACTGTATCACTGTCTTCCCATTGTTCATCGATTTGCTCGAGTGGGCACTAGTAACATCTCCATGTGTCCTGTCACAAGCAAGTCTAACCCAAGGGCATCTGCTTGCTCCAGGGACAGGAGGAAACCACATAAAATTATGAATAATAACTACCAAATCTTGAAGTGATGATTTTAAATACAAATTGTTTAATAATGCAGTTGTTTTGTTTTTGTTCTTTTTTTTGTCCTATTTGTGAAGGGAGTGCCACAGAGCACCTCTCAGGATCTCATTTGGGATAGGAAGAGTAATAACCCACAGTTTGCACCTCAGGAAAGGTGGAACCTCTTAGTTGAAACTCCTCTCTCCATACTCCTGGAAGTGGTCACTGGAAGCGGATGCAGGCTTTAAGTAGCCAGGGGCCCGGGCTGAGGTGCCTTCTCAGTGTGGGAGAACCCTCAGAGCATGACGTGACTTTCTCCTCCCTGTTCATTTTAGACACGGCAGGGTTGGGGCGCAATGCTGATTCTAAGAGCAAAGCATGCATTTCTTCTCTCCACTTTCTGCAAGGGGAATCTAGCTTTCCCTGCCAGCCAGTCGGTCACTGGGGCAGGAGGGGTGGAGGTAGGCAGCTCGGGTCCTCAGCCTCATGCTTAAGGCCAAGAAAACAGGTCAGCCCAGACAAGTCCAAGCAGGGCCCCGCGGGCATCCGATGCTCCACCTGTTCGCCTTAGCGTGTTCCCCAGCCTGGCCTCGCCTCCGCGGGTCCAAATCCTGCTCTCCCTAACTAACCCCTGAAGTCTTTGGTACTTTGGGCAGGCACAGTAACTCTGGGCACCAAAATATGATCGTAACCTTGCGACCTCAAAAATCAACCCATCAAGCCCCTAACTCCGCCTTCTCCTTCCCCCAGCTCTTGCCTGGAAATGGGCCAGACCTGGACATGTGCACCCTGGACGTGTGCGGTCCGGCCAGGTAAGACCTCTCTACCCGGGCCTTGTCCACGGGACCGGGCAGCACGAGGTTTAAATCCCTATCAGGGCTGAAGTCCCTTCAGGGGTATGTATGGACCTAAGCGCAGAACCCGAAGCGGGTCGAGCCCGATCAAGCCTGGCTGTCACCGTCCTTGTGCGTCGCCAGGTCGCAGCGGGGAGGCACCCGCGTCCCACAGAGCCGTCCTGCCCCCACCCCCTCCCCAGCTGGGGTGGCCCGATAAAGCTTGGTGCAAATCTGTTCATCGGGGGCTGCCAGCCCCCCTGCCCTCTCTTGCCCTCCCAGCCTTGCAAGCCGGCCGGGGGCTGGGGGCGTCTACCCGGCGGCGCTGTGCCGAATCTGCGGGCGGGGAATGCGGCTGCGCGCGGCGGCTGACGCGGCGATTTCATCATGCTCGGGGCCGGGCCGCACCGCTTCCGCCCGCCGCCAGCTCCCGGGCCGCCGGCTCATGCCCTCTCCGCGCCCGGCGCTGCTCCGAGCCGCCCGCGCCGCGCTGCTGCCGCTGCTGCTGCCGCCGCCGCCGCGACCCCCGGCCCAGCCGCTCCGCTCGCCCTCCCGGGCCCTCCGCACGCCCGCGCGCGCCCCGACCTCCGCGCCCGCCGCCTCCTCGCCCAGCAGCAGCATGGACGGCGCCGGGGCCGAGGCGGTGCTGGCACCTCTCCGGCTCGCCGTGCGCCAGCAGGTACCCACGGGCAGGTTGCGCCTCCCCCCGGCCCCACGCTCCTCCCCTCCCCGGGCGCCCGATCGCCGGGGATCCCGCGCCCTTCATCCATCCTCTGGGTTGCCCGGCACCGTCCTCGTCCTCGCGACTTTGGACCCAAGTCCCGGGGCGCGGCGGGCCACCTTCCCCGCATAGGCTGCTCGGACTCCGCACCCGGGCGACGTCCTGGGGCCCTCTGCTAGACATCTGATTTCCTTTTCCCATCCTGGGAACTGCTCAAACATCATCATCATCATCATCATCATCATCATTATTTATTTTGCTGGTTATGGAACCCCCCGACCCTCCTGATCCTCTTGCTTCCCAACTCGAGTTTCTCTGCTTCTGTGTGGTGCGGGTGCCCCGGGCCTCCCACCCGCCTGGTTCCCCCAGGCGACCCAGGCTTTCTTCTCCTTATCTGCACGGTGCTTTGGTGCTCTCAGGGCTTCGTCCTTCTCGGGCTCGGCCGAGAAAAAGAAAATATCGTGGAGATGGGGGTGTTGGGAGCGCTGAACTTTTCCTAAGAATAATACTGTGAGCTCGGCGAGGAACGGAGTTTGCTGGTCGTCAGCCCGGACCACTAAGTGGGGGCGCTGAGTATCTGGCGGCCCCAGCCGCCCCCAGGCCCGAGCACTGGGCAATGGGATTCTGCCGAAGGGCGGGAGGACCCGGCGGTTTCGGCGCGCGCCTCTTGTTTTTTTTTTTTTTTTTTTTTTTGTAGGGCACCGCAGAATATTAGGATTTAGGGAGGGCTCGGTAAAAGAGCCTCTGAAACGCTGCTCACAGCAGGCCCTGTAAAGCCCAGGAGCGCTGGAGGACCCCGAGGAAAATACGACCCAGTAGTCCACACCGAACGGGTTTCTCCTGCATGGGTGCCTGATGCAATAACTTGGGAGGGTGGGACCATCTCTGGGAAGCGATTCATTGGGGCAGCGCTGCCGCAAATCCAGCAGATGCTGCCTCTGGGCAGCGGCGTGCTTCCCGGGGAGGGCCCGCCCCACTCAGGCGGGTTTGAATTTGGAATGTCACTGGGGGTTTGAGTGGGTCTCTCTGGTCGATGAGTAGGCGTCCCGGGCTCGCCCCGCCCGCCTGCCCACATGAAGTTAGGTGTGGTTCCTTTGTCTCGGGCAGCTGTCATTCCGTGCTCTTGTC
This sequence comes from Cryptotis parvus, assembly GCA_021461705.1. NCBI lineage: Eukaryota > Metazoa > Chordata > Mammalia > Eulipotyphla > Soricidae > Cryptotis > Cryptotis parvus. The sequence continues at coordinate 8,296 of JAJIBD010012027.1, forward strand.
CTTCTCTAGCCCCCCTGTCTAGTTTGGAGAACTCGCGCCAGAACCCTCCCTCTGCCACGTTAGCCTGTGACCATGCAGACGATCCCCTGCAGCTGACTGGGGCTGGCTTACAAGTCAGCTTGGATCACGACCTTGTGAAGGGGTTGCCGTGTGTGTGTGTGTGTGTGTGTGTGTGTGTGTGTGTGTGTGGAGGGGCTTCTGTAGGCTTCCCTTGTTAATTTATTATTTTTGCCACTTTACTGTGCTTTCTGAACATGTGAGTTGGTTTATTGAAGTTCAAGTGCTTTGCAGAACCACACAATTCTAAAGGACCCTGGACTTGGAATCACTTTGACTCCAGTGTTCCCTGGTAGGGACCCGGAGCGGTGATCACAGATGCGTATGGGGGTGGGGGGCACAGGACACACGGGCCCCCCTGGCCTTTGTAGATATTTTCAGGGTGAAGCCAGCCGCGCAGTGCGGCTTTCAAGGTGTTTGAGGAACAGACCTTATGATGGGTGAGTTCTGTGCCTGTTGTGTTCCTAGAGGTTGGCTTCTCTGCTGTGCTGAGTGTTTTTATTCTTAAAGGTCTGGTCTGTTGACTGAAATGTGTTTTCCCATGGCATAATCTTAGTTATTTCTGGACAGTTAGTTATAGAACGTGTAAGGGGGCATCACGGCTTCTAAAACTGGTTGTTTGATGACGGGCAACCTAGGATAATGAAGGTGTTTTGTTTCTTAAAGGGGAGTTAGGGGTCAGAACTGTAGTACAGCGGGTAGGGCACTTGCCTTGCACCCGGCCCTCCCAGGTTGAGTGCCCTGCATCCCGCATCCCATACGGTTCCCTAAATACCGATAGGCCGATAGGAGTCGGTCCTGAGTACAGAGCCAGGAGTAACCCCAAGTGTGGCTCCAAACAAACAGAAAAAGCCGGGGAGGATTTAGTACAGTGTCGTCAGCCATAATTTGGCCTAAAAAAAGACATTTAAAAAATAAACCCAGTATATAGGGCCAGAGTGATAGTAGAGAACTTGCCTTGCATGCAGCCAATCCAGGTTTGATCCCGGCACCCAGTATGGACCCCGAGCCCAGAAGTGATCCCTGAGCGCATAGCCAGAAGTAAGCCCTCAGCACCGCTGCCTGTGGCAAAACAAAAAGAGTACTAACTACTACTGATTTTTCTCCAGTCAGAGAAAGGAATTTTATTTATTTTTTTTTTTTTTTGGGCCACATCCTGCAATAATCAGGGAGTTACTCCTGCCTCTGCACTCAGGAACCACTCCTGGAGGTGCTAAAGGGACCAAATGGGATGCTGGGGATTAACCCAGGTGGGTGGCGGGCAAGGCTAGCCCCTTACCCGCTGTACTATCACTGTACAATTCCAAAAGGGATTTTTCTGAGGGGGCACACCTGGCAGTGAGCAGGGTGGGGTGCTCTATCACTGCAGTGGTCCTCGGGAGCAAACCAAGTTTCTCTCTACACCTTTTAACTTCTTCCCAGCCCACGAAAAGGTCTCTTAAACACACCTCCCCCCAAAAGTCTTATTTTAAAGACCATGATTCAGAATAAGAGACGTCTTATGTCTGATAGGTTTAGCTTTGAAAAGAGATCTAGTGAGGTGAGAGAATGATGAGGGCTCTGGCCCAGCGTGTGGCACTCCCCGCCCCCACCCCTTTACTCCCTATAAAGGAAAATAGCTCCTGGGACCAGAAAGCTAGCACATGACACTTGCCTTGCATGTAGCTGGCCCGATTTGATCTCCAGCACCACATATGTTTGCCTTAGCATATGTGGTCATTGCCAGAGTGGTCTCTGAGCACAGAGCCAGGACTAAGCCCTGAGCATAACTGGGTGTGGTCCAAAGGGGGGGGGGAGAGAGAGAGAGAGAGAGAGAGAGAGAGAGAGAGAGAGAGAGAGAGAGAGAGAGAGAGAGAGAGAGAGAGAGAGAGAGAAGAGTTCTGTACTATGTTTTGGGGGAATAATAATTGCCCTAGATTATCTGTGGTCTATAGACCCTTGGAGGTCCCAAGGTCAAAGCCATTTTTTTTTTTTTTTTTTGGGTCACACCCAGCAACACTCAGGGCTACTCCTGGCTCTCACTCAGGAATTACTCCTGGCAGAGCTGGGGATCATATGGGATGGCGGGGATTGAGCCTGGGTCGGCTGTGTGCAAGGCAAACGCCCTACTCACTGCTATCGCTCCTACCCCTAAGATTTTTTTTTTTTATGGGATTAGGGGATGTAATTAAAATGTGGTTCTTCTGTTATGATGTAGTAGTCAGGCCAGGATTTGGAAGAACTACTTAACTCAGTTGATCAGTATTTTCCTAATGACTCATGATGAAATTAGGTACTACTGGTGAAAGAAGATTCATTTGGAACTTGAGATATACTCATAAATCAAGAAAACTGTAAAACTGTTATTTTCATATTATTTTTAATTTGGGGGCGAAACCATTGTTTTTTAAAATGTTACTTCTATGCATGGTATCACATATTTACTTTTTGTTGGGTGGCCTCTCATACAGTGCTCAGGAGACCGGAAACCTCTCTTGGTGGTTCTTAGCCAGTCTGGCCTGAGGTTCAAAGCTGGGACCTGAGGATTCGCTGCTGCCGGGGTCCTGTGATGTTGGGGACCACGACCCACACCCAGGGATCTCAGGGGGCCCACAGTACATCGACATGTTTGGGGGACCATGGAGTGGTGACGTGGAACCAGGCTGGGCCACACGCTGGGCCAGAGCCCTGGTCATCCTCCCACCAAACCTGCTTTGGGGTCAAAGCTGGTTTGGCTGCACGTAAGGGCAAATGTCTCACCTGCCTTGTTGTCTCTCAGTACTAGTTTCGTGTTCTCATTTTGAAATCAGTAAACATTTAAGGAAGAGCATCCACGATCAGAGATAGTACAGTGGGTAAGGCCTTGCATGGGGCAGACCGGGTTTGATCTCCGCCCGTCCCAGAAGGTCTCCCGAGCCCACCACGAGTGATCCCTAAGTGCACAGCCAGGAGTAAATCCAAGCACAGCAGGGGTGGCACACACAAACTAAACCCATATAAAATTTGTTGGATTCCTTTGTAATTTTTAATGGTTTAGGAATTTCTGAGACCAAAAAAGTTCTAAATTGCTGCTTTAGGATGGAGAATTGGTTTATTTGGTGACAGCTCTGGGCTGCCCCTGGAAAGCAGACCCCACGGCCTCCCCTTTCCCAGCCCGGTGGTCTTTGTCCCTTTGCAGCCAAGATGGCCCCTCACACTCTGCTTCCTTGCTCATCTTGCTGCGCTCTGCCCTGGGTCCCGGCGCCCTCACTGGCACTTCTGTGAGTCTTCATTTTATCATCTTTAGCTTTGAACTTAACTAGAGTCTGAATCAGCGTTCTTCAGCTCTGGTCTGCTGGTGTGGACAGTTTGAAAACACTGAGTGAGTTATTGCCTTGGTTAGCACTTTAGAAAGGAAATGAAACCTGGATTCGATCTCCACCAAGGATAATTCCTGAGTACAGAGCCAGAAGTAACCCCTGAGCATCGCTGGGTATGGCCCCAAAACAACACCAAACAGAAATAACAATAAATTGCTTTTCCTGGGTGGTTTTATAGAAAATTCGCTGTTGAAACTGGGCGACCCTGCTGATACGTCAGCAGTCGGGAGTTGGCTCAGATCATCCAAACCAGGTTTTCTATTCCTGACCGAGACTTCCCTACACTTTCCTAGGCATTGAACCTCGGGCGGCGGCAAGTCTAAGGAAGCTTGGGGAAATGTCCGTGCGGGCGGGGGGTGGGGGGGTGCGTTAGAGGGAAGGCCAGTCACAGGCTCTTCGTTGCTTTCAGAGAATATAACTCTGTTCTGCCATGTCTCCAATGAGCTCGATGCCCTGTGGCTTCTTAACTTTTGAGTTGAGCGTTTATTGCGGTGTTTCATAGCTGCTTCCCTTACCACTGGTCTGATAACTCATTTCTGTGCTTGAAGCTTCCCAGACACTATAGCAACCATTTCTTCCCTTTCTCCCAGATTTCCTCCAGCGCTGTGTTACTGTCAAGAAATCAGGGTAGGTTGTTGGAAGCAAATTAAGTAGTAAAAATTAGATGGGGAAAAATATCCTAATTATCTAGGGCAGAGGCAGATGAGCCAGTACTGGAAGAGAAGAAATGATCAGAGAATTCGTTGGAAAACCAAGTTACTCTGCCTTTATTCTTTTTGGAGGTACTAGAAGTTGAAACGAGGGCCTCATACTTAAGGCATATGATCTAGGGTTGAAGTACCACATATGGTTCCCCGCTCCCGCTGCCAGGAGAGATCCCTGAGCACCACTGGATGTGGCCCCAAAATAAGGGGGTGGGCTAAAGACATTCTTTCATGAGACACATCCTGGACCCCAAGACTATTGTGTGTGTGTGTGTGTGTGTGTGTGTGTGTGTTTTTGGGGACACATCTGGGGGGTGCTCAAGGATTACTCCTGGCTCTGCACTCAGGAGTTAGCCCTGGCGTTGCTCTGGGGACCATACAGGGTGCTGGGGATCGAACCTGGGTCGGTCACGCATGCAAGGCAAGTAAGTGCCCTACCCATGGTGCTATTGCTTTGGCCCCCAAGACAGTTTGTCTGTGTGCAAGAGAGGGGCTCTGCTCATCGTTCTCCAGAGTTCTTGCTGCTGCTTGTTCTTTCTCTCTTACACCCTCTTCCTCTCCCACACTGTGAGTGTCCTCGCAACATCTTATCTGCATACTTGTTGGTAGGCGCTAGGTGACAAATGCGGGGGCAGAACAAGCGTTTGACTTCATGAGGATTTGAATTTCACACACTAAGTATCTGAATGTACCCCCTTTTATTTTTATTTTATTATTATTATTTTTGCACAGATACTTTTTTTTTTTTTTTTGCTTTTTGGGTCACACCCGGCAATGCTCAGGGGTTTCTCCTGGCTCTGCACTCAGGAACCACTCCTGGTGCTCGGGGACCATATGGGATGCTGGGGATCGAACCGCGACAGCATGGGGGGGCCGGGGGGGGAAAAAAACCCACCCCCCCCCCTCCCCCCTCCCCCCCCCCCCCACATAAATAATATATATATGTTTGTTTTTTTCTAGTTAGTTAGCTGACTTCCGACAGCAACCCTAACTGGTTTTCTTTCTCTTTCCTGGCTAGGGAGATCTTGTGCGGAAGCTGAAGGAAGATAAAGCCCCAGGTGGATGTTGACCGAGCCGTGGCTGAGCTCAAAGCCGGAAGAGGGTTCTGGAGGCGAAGGTGAGTAGTGTTGGGACCCTCGAGTCGGAAATGGAGAAGGGGCCGATTACCTGTCCTCACCGAGCAGGAGAGAGAAGTAGCGTTTGTTTTCTGCCTGAGCACCCTAGTTGCCTCCTGCTCCTTTCCTGTCGCCGTGCCCGTCACGTGCCACTCAGATGGCCCCTGTCCTAGGCACCTCCTTGCCGGGATACCCCTTCTCCCACAGATGCATTCATGACTCCCAGGCGTTTGCCTGGAACCGTAGTGTTCCTTACAAATTCTATGCCTGCAAGATTGGTTTTATAGTTGTTGTTTTAAAGCTTAAAAAAAAAATAGTAGACCTGACATACTTTCTGGTTGAATTAGTTTGTGTGCCCCCTTTTTCTTGATCGTTGCTGATCTGGTGCTGGGCTCATACACGCTCCCAGCAGTGGTACACAAAGCGTTTGGTCATGGTATGTTTGAGTTGGGTCATGCGCTCTTCAAATGTTTCTCCTGTAAAGTTCCATCCACCTGGTCTATAGTCGATAATCGGTAGTCGATAGCTGCTTCCAGCCCATTCAAAACATAAATCTGCAATTGAGTTATATAATGTGCACTTATACAGTAAACCAAACTGCAGTAGTTTGGGGTGTGAGGTCACTGTTTCACTGTAGTGGGCCAGTCAAATTTCAGAAGTAATCATCCTTTTCTTAAGAAGGTATCTTTTTTGTAATGGCATCTTTTTTAAAAAAATAAAATTATTTATTGAATCACAGTGAGACACACAGAAAGTTGTTCGTGACTGAGTTTCAGTCATATAATATTCCAATACCCATCCCTTCACCACCCATATTCCTAGTTTCCTCCCTTCCCCCTCTCCAATTATGGCAGGTACCTCTCTCTCTCTCTCTCTCTCTCTCTCTCTCTCTCTCTCTCTCTCTCTCTCTCTCTCTCTCCCCTTCTCCTCTCTCTCTCCCTCCCTCCCCCTCTCTTTTCTCTATTTTTTTAGGGAATTATAGTTTTCAATACAGATAGTGAAAGACCATCATGTTATATTCCTTTACCTACTTTCAACATTCAGTTCTGTCCAAAGTGATCATTTCCAACTATTATTGTCATTGTCAGGAGTATTGTTATTGTCAGAAGTAATTCCTGAGAAGTGAGCATCTCTGGGTGGGGCCCAAAAAAGCCAAAAACAAAAACAAACAAAAAAAGAACACCTGTCGAGCACTTCAAGGCAAGCACCTTAGCCTATACTATCTATTGGTCTGTCTCCTAACTGCCCTCCACCCCTCACATACTTGTGGCAAGCTTTCGACAATTGACTAGTCCTCTGGCCCCTGTTTTTCCTGGTTTTGGATGAGTCTCTTACTATTTTTTTTTTCATATCCAGCAAATGAAAGCAGTCATTCTGTGTCTGTCCCTCTCTCCAACTCATTTCACTCAGCATGATACATTCCATGTCTCTAATGGTATCTTTACAGTAAAGGTAACTTTTCTGTAGTGGGGAGACCCCCTAAGATTTTTATTATTAGTTGGTTTTGTCTGATCAAGTTTCTATTGAATTCTGCCGATGAATAGATGAAATTCATGTGTATAAATCCAAAATTTATCTTACCTTTCCAGTCACTTTTTTTAAAAAAAATTTTTACAGGAATTAGCATTACAGCCCAAAGATGACATTGTGGACAGAGCAAAAATGGAAGATACCCTTAAGAGGAGATTTTTCTACGATCAAGCTTTTGCTATTTATGGAGGTAGGTGATGAATGGTAGAAAAAAAAATCATGTCTTTGGTGGCTTTGTCATTGTCCTTAAATAATGGATAATTGCATTGTTCTTAAATAATGAATAGTTGGATTAGGCATGTAAAGTACAGAAGGGCTATTTTTGTTCAGAGTTGGACTGTTGATTGGTATCTGGTTTTCTCTCCAACCTTTTCGTTCTTTTTTTGTTTTGGGGCCACACTGGGCTTGCTCAGGGCTTACTCCTGGCTCTGCTTAGGGACCACTCCTGATGGGACATCGGAGACCATGTGTGTTGCCTGGGATAGAACCAGGGTTGAGGGCCAGAGCGATAGTACAGTGGGGAGCGCATTTGCCTTGCATATGGCAGACCGGGTTCAATCCCTGGCTTCCCATATGGTCCCCCAAGCACTGCCAGGAGTAATTCCTGAGTGCAGAGTCTGAGGTAACACCTGAACATCTGGGTGGGGCCCAAAAAGCCAAAAACAAACAGTCAAACAAAAGAGCCTGGGTCAAGCATGTGCAAGGCAAGCACCTTAGCCCATACTATCTCTGCCCATGCCCACTACTTCTGTTTTTCAGACTGCTTTATTTCCTAAAGATTTTGTTTTTTCTCTTTTGGGGCACACCCAGAGATGCTCAGGGGTTACTTCTGGGTCTGCACATAGGGATTACTCCTAGCGGCACTCAGGGGACCTTATGGAATGCTGGGGATTGAACCTGGGTCGGTTGTGTGCAAGGCCAACACCCTCTCTGTTGTACTATTGCTCCGTCCTCTATTTCCTAAAGATGTAAGGGAATTGTTCAGCCATGGAATAAGCATTTGATATGTCCAGGCATGCCTCAGAGACCTAAAAAAACCGTGGGGGGGGGGGGGGGGGGGGCTAAAAAATGCTTGGAGAGACGTGAAGCAGTGGAGGGCCAAGGTGAGTCACATTGTGTGTCCTGCATGCTGGCCAGTGAGAAGCCCTCCTGGGTATGCAGATAAGTCCCTACATCTTTCTGACGCTGCATGAAGGCAGAGATTTAGATAAAACTCACTGACAAAGATTTGTAGATTTTCATCTTAATGTTAGTGATCGTTATCATAGTTAACAGTATTACAATGCTATTAGACTTTTTAGGACTTTGTCGTTGAAACTTGAGTTTTCTGTCTCTTCTTTCTTCTTGATGACAGCGATCAAACCTGGGTCAGCTGCATGCAAAACAAGCACCCTGCCCATCGTATTATCTCTCCAGCTCTGAAACTTGAGTTTTTCTAATTTTTTTTTTCCGATCTTGAAAAATTTTGTTGCTGCAGATAATGCATTGTCTTAATTGTCAAAGTAACATTTTAATTTATTTCTCTTTAAGTTTCTCTGATTTTATTCCCTTGTCAATAGTGTAAATAAATGTTCATCAGTTTTATGGGTACTATGTTAAATTTAAACTTTTTGAAAAACAGTCATTTTTTCTTTTTTTGGTTCATATTCAGCAATGCTCAGGGATTGTTCCTGGCTCTGCACTCAGGAATTACTCCTGGCAGTACTTGGGGACCTGCTGGGGATCAAACCCAGGTCAACCACATGAAAGGCAAACACTCTCCCTGCTATGCTATGACTCTGACCCCACTTTTTGAAATTTAAATAGTGTCTCAGATAGCCCCAAATAAATTATAGAATTGGATGCTAAAATTTTAAATAATTGGCATCAGCTGATGTAACACTGTCTGACTTCTGTGGTAGAAAACTATGCTTTCTATTCTGTTTCTTACTTCTTTTGCTTTTTTTCTAATCCAGTTTCCAAACTTGTAAACCGTGGGTACAGTCAGAGGTTTTAGTTACACATCTGTCAGCTAACTAGACGTCAAGCTGTTCAGAATCAAGGGGTTGTGAGGTATTTATTTGAACCCGGTTTTTAAGGACATGGTTTGGGCATCAGCTTCCTTATCTCTGTGTGTTCAGTGACAAGGTAAAGTCTGTGTTTTCCTCCCTCAGGTGTCAGTGGCCTGTCGACTTTGGGCCTGTTGGCTGTGCTTTGAAGAACAATATTATTCAGAACTGGAGGCAGCACTTCATCCAAGAGGAGCAGATTCTAGAGATTGATTGCACCATGCTCACTCCGAGCCAGTTTTAAAGTAAGGCGTCTGCATGTTGAAGCAGCCTTTTCTGGTGGTTAAAAGTTACCCGTGCTCATGAGAAAATCTGGAAATGAACAAAGAGGACCCCTATTGCCCATAAGCAGCCACGGCTGTATTTATGTTATGCTTCCTGTTCTTTCTCTGAAGTTCCAACATATATCAGTGTTTTAGTAGCCCTCTTGCTTTCTTATGTCATGTAGGCTATTGTGCTCATGGATTGGACCCAGGCCTCCCACATGCAAAACCTGCATTCATGAGTCTCTAGTTCTAGCATCTTTTTAATGCCAGCACAGTATCCTGTTTTATGGCTGTTTCAAAATTTATTTAGCAAATGCTCCATGATTATATTTCTGAATTCCAGCTACCCTGAGCATCCTGCTTTTTTTGATGTATCCCTGATTTTTCATTAGTATAAGTTTTAGGAATTCTGAGCAAAGTGTGTTTGCATTGTAAATCATATATGACTGTTTGAATTGAGGTGTCAGTGAAGAATTCTAGATTGTTCCTGTTAGCGTGAGAGAAGCGAGTCACAACTGTGAACGAGCAAGTCTCCTGCTCTGCCTCGTCACTACCTAGTTAAAGGCTAATTTAAATTTTTACATGCTTTAGCCTCTCTCTAAAATTTCATCCAATTAGGACAAGGTAAATTTTTGAAGACGGTTTGTAAAATTTTAGGACAGTCTGCACGTTCATTATCAGCATCACTAATAGGAGCTGTATAGAGATATTAATGTAGTATTCCAGTGTCAGAGAACAATTTCTCAAGATTCATTGTCAATACTGACTTATAATGAATTCTTGGCTAATCCAGTTCTCATGGTTTTGGCCTGGACTAGGAGTGGATTAATTGAGTTTGCCACCTGTCGGCAGGTGGCAAAACAGGAGACAGGCTTGTCTACACGTAGCCAGGGCTCTGCCCCATGAGCCCTGAATGGCTTATAGTCTGATATAGAAAAAGACTGGGCCCCCTGGGATTAACCCAGAGCCACGGCAGAACCTGGCAAGCTATCTGTATATATTTGATATACCAAAAACAGTAACATTAATGGAGCTCATTCCCAATGAATGGAGATGTTACTGGTGCCCGCTCAAGCAAATTGATGAACAACGGGAAGACAAGTGACAAGTGATAATTGATTTTGCAGAGTAGCCCGGACTTTATGGCAACTTGTGAAAAAAAAATAGAACCTGTGTGTTTGTGTGTGTGTGTGTGTGTGTGTGTGGGAAAGTTGGGGAGCAGATTTGCAGTAGAATGTTTTCTGGCAAATATTAGCTACCTTGGATAATGTTATGGGTACCTCCACCTTTCAGCTACATACTGTATACCATGAATTAACATAGAGAAGTGGGATGATCTCACAGTCTAAACTCTGTATCAATTTGTATGGGAATGACAAGTTGACTTACTGTTTGTGAACATAGGACCTCAGGCCATGTAGACAAGTTTGCTGACTTCATGGTAAAAGCGTGAAGAATGGAGAGTGTTTTTCGTGCTGACCATCTGTTGAAAGGTATGTTCTTTAGCCCAGGTCAAGACCCTTTCACACAGGATTCACCAGAAATGGAGAATTTCGATCTGGCTTCTCCCTCCAATTTTTATTTCCATTCAAGTTTGTTTGGGGCGTGGCATCTAATGAGCAAAGTATGTAGCCCTTAAGTATGCAGATATTGTTGCATAGTGGAAAAAATTGATATACAGTTCATTAGAAGTTCTGCCTCAGCAAAAGAATTAAGATAATAATATGACTTTCCCTGTAAAATCGCTCATGAGATTCATGCACATTAAAAATATTATCTAGGGCTGGAGGTACAGTACAGAGGGCAGGGTGTTTGCCTTGCACTCAGCCAACTCATGTTCAATCCCTGGCTTCCCATATGGTCCCCCCAAGCACTGCCAGCAGTAATTCCTCGGGTGTGACCCAAAAAGTGAAAAGAAGAAAAGAACATCTTTAATATATAATATAATGGCAGGATCTGGCAAGCTATCCGTGGTGTATTAGATATGCCCAAAAACAGTAACAATAATGGACCTCATTCCTAATGAATGGAGCGTTACTGGCGCCCGCTTGAGCAAATCTATGAACAACAGGAAGATAAGTGATACAAGTGATATAGTATTTTATATCTGTCTATCTACCTATCTATCTATATACATTTATTCTGCATTGAAGCTCCAAAGCACATTGTCTATCCTTTTCCCCTCTTGGTTGACATGTACCGGTATGGTTCTTGTAGCTCATTTACAGAAGTTGATGTCTGATAAGAAATGTTCGGCTGAGAAGAGATCAGAGATGGAGAGTGTCTTGGCGCAGGTGAGTTCTTGTGCGATGTCATCACCATTTCCCAGGTAGACACTGTCTTTCTGTCCATGTCGAACTCCACATTGTACTGTTCCTGTCTCAGCTGAAAAATCACAGTTTACTTCCTGTCCTTCAATTTTCTCTTTCTATTTTTCTCTTCTGGTTTTGGCATATTGAACACACATCGGACAGCTTGCTAGGCTCTGCTGTCGCGGGCACTATACTCTCATTACCTTGTGGGGCTCTCTCAGAGGGTGGGTAGAATATTCATTATAATTTGGAGGTAAATCGTGCGGCCATGCAGCGGGGAAAGCTGGTATCTGCTCTGCCAGGTTTAACGGTTTGAGGCTCTTCATATTCCTGAATCAACCAGATGCCATTGGGCTACATTGGCACATGATAGGGTCCAATGGAAATGTTACTGGCGCCCTGCTCGAACAAATCGATGAATAACGGGATTCAAGTGATCAAGTGATTTTTTCTCTTCTCCATATTTTGTGATTAACTCATCATTTAAGTCTTTTAAAACTAGAGAATTATGGTAGCCAGAGCAATAGTACAGCAGGAAGGGCATTTGCCCTCGCACACAGTCAACCCAGGTTTGATCCCCGGCATCCATATTCCCTGAGCACCGCCAGGAGTAATTCCTAAGTGCAGAGCCAGGAATAGCCCCTGAGCATCATTGGTGTGATCCAAAAAGCAAAAGAAGGTTAGAGAGCCATGGGGTGGAGCAGTAGTAGTACAGTGGGCATGGTGCTTGCCTTATACACAGCCAACCTGGGTTTGATCCCCATAGCGCATCCTGAGCACCCCCAGGAGAGAGCCCTGAGTGTAGAGCCAGGAGTAAGCCCTAAGCATCACTGGGTGCGGCCCCCAAACAAACCCATCCATAAAATTAAAGTCTGGGCCGAAGTAAGTGTGAAATTGGTTCTTGGTCCTTGGAGATCAGCATCCTGAATTTAATTGCAGCATCTAGAGGCATGACTAAGG
>JAJIBD010012028.1:0-40738 GCA_021461705.1 Cryptotis parvus
GGGACGTTGGTGGTGGGAGATGGGCACTGGTGGAGGGATGGGTGCTGGAACACTGTATGAGAAAAACCCAAATATGAACTTTTTAATTGTATATCTTTGTAATTGTAAAAATAAAAAATTTAAAAAAAAACACAAAAAAGCTATTGGTGCTTGTTAATGTGCCAGTAGTGAAACCACTTTCTGTTGGAGAAAATCCAACTGCAAATCCGTGCATAAAACAATACAACACTGGACAAAACTGCTCAAAACAATTCAAGTCAGCTTATCTGTATTGGATAGTCTAATCATGAAATACATTACAAAGACATCCTTGTAAAGAAAAATAAACATTTCCTCCCTTGAAAGTGGTATCTAAAAAAAAAAAAAACCTATCACCATTGAGGAAATTGAATCAGTAATCAAAATTCTGCCAAAACGCAAAAACCGAGGTCCAGATGGATTCACCAGTGAATTCTTCCAAACCTTTAAACAGAACCTACTGCCAGTACTTTTCAAGCTCTTCAAGGATATTGAAGAAAAAGAAACACTCCCAAATAGCTTCTACGAGGCAGATATCACAGTGATACCCAAATCAGACAGAGACATTACAAAAAGGAAAACAACAGACCAATCTCTCTGATAAACACAGATGATAAGATCTTCAACAAGATACTAGCAAATAGAATCCAAAGACTCATCGAAAAGATTATACACCATGACCAAGTAGTATTCATCCCGGGAATGCAAGGATGGTTCACCATCTGCAAGTCAATCAGCATAATACATCATACCAATAAGAGGAAAAAATAAAAGCCATATGATCATATCAATAGATGCAGTGAAAGCATTTGACAAGATTCAACACCCATTCATGATAAAAAAAAAGCCCTCCATAAAATGGGAATTGAAGGAACCTTCCTCAATATAGTCAAAGTCATCTACCAAAGACCACAGCGAGTATCATTCTCAATGGAGAAAAACTGAAAGCCTTCCCCCTAAGATCCGGGACAAGGCAAGGTTGCCCACTCTCACTACTTATATTCAATATAGTACTGGAAGTATAGCCATAGCAATCAGGGAAGAAAAAAGACATTAAGGGCATCCAGATAGGAAAGGAAGAAGTCAAGCTGTCACTATTTGCAGTTGACATGATATTATACCTAAAGAACCCTAAAGTCTTTACCAAAAAGCTCCTAGAAACAATAGATTCCTGTAGTAGAGTGGCATGGTACAAAATCAATACCCAAAAGTCAATAGCTTTCCTTTATGCAAATAATGAAAGAGAATAAAGGGAGTATTAAAGAAACGATCCCATTCACAATTGTGCCACAGAAAATCAAATACCTAGGAACAGGTTTGACTAAAAATATAAAGGATATGTACAAAGAAAACTACAAAATGTTGCTTTAAGAAATAAAAGAGAACCTGAGGAAATGGATACACATTCCCTACTCATGGATTGGGATAATTAACATTATCAAAATGGTAATACTCCCTACAGCTTTATACAGATTCTATGTGGAGCCTATAAGAATACCCATGACATTCTTCAAAGAAATTGACCAAACACTCCTGAAATTTGTATGGAATAATATACCCCCAAGGATAGCTAAAGCAATCCTTGGGAAAAAGAAGATGGGAGGCATCACTTTCCCCAACTTCAAACTCTACTACAAAGCAGTAGTAATTAAAACAGCATGGTATTGGTATAGAGATAGATCTGTAGACCTATGGAATAGAACTGAATATCCTGACACACACTCTCAAAAATATGATCACTTAATCTTTGACAAAGGAGCAAAAAATATTAAATGGATCAAAGAAAGACTCTTCAACAGGAAGTGCTGGGAAAATTGGGCAGTTACATGTAAAAAAAGTGAACTTAGACGCCCCTCTAACACAATGCACAAAAGTCAGATCGAAATGAATCAGAGATCGCAACATCAGACATGAATCTATAAGGTACATAGAAAAAAAACATAGGAAAAATGCTTTAAACATCGAATCTAAAGGCATCTTCAAAGACGAAACAGCACTAACAAAGCAAATGGAGGTAAAGATAAACAAGTGGGATTATATCAAACTGAAAAGCTTCTGCACCTCAAAAAAATAGTGACCATGATTCAGAGACAGCCCACAGACTGGGAAAGAATATTCACCCAACTCCCATCTGATAAAGGGTTAATATCCAGTATATATCAGGCACTGGTAGAACTTTACAAGAAGAAAACAGCAAACGCCATAAAAAATGGGGAGATGGGGCCAGAGCGATAGCCCAGTGGGTAGGGCTTTTGCCTTGCACGCAGCCGGCCTGTGCCGGCCTGGGTTCGATCCCCGGCATACCATATCATCCCCGAGCACCGCTAGGAGTAATTCCTGAGCAAAGAGCCAGGAGTGTTGGATGACAGATAATAGATAATCTGGGAGCTTTAGCATTTTGCCCACTCACAGCTTAATCTATTTAAGCAAAGGTTCATTCTAATGAGACCACTCTTCTATGTAAACACTGCTAGAGGGTGTGGCAGTTACAGAAGTCACCTTGATTGAATAACTTCTGACTTATACATCTACTAAGATGTCTATGTTTTCTAGATTGGGCACAGCTCCTCTTTATACCCACTGCACCCAGCGTGGGACAGTTAGAATTTACCAGGAGACTACCACCCTGGCTACGTTGAGACTATAGGAAGACTATAGGAAGGATCATCACTGTATCACTGTCTTCCCATTGTTCATCGATTTGCTCGAGTGGGCACTAGTAACATCTCCATGAGTCCTGTCACAAGCAAGTGTAAACCAAGGGCATCTGCTTGCTCCAGGGACAGGAGGAGCCCGAAACCATTCTTCAGGTCATGGAACTGAGGTCCATAATTGTTACTAGTTTTTGGCATAACATGTAAATAAAACACGGGTAGCTTGCCAGGCTTGCTGTGTAGGTGGTATAGTCTCAGTAGAAGGCTCTCATCTCGAGCATTAAGCACCATCACTGATGAGAATAATTGGATAGAACCCAATTAGTTTTTGTAGAGAAGACTCTTACAAAGGCTGAAATTAGTAAACTTGAGAGTTCAAATGTCCTACATGAGTTTTTACATAGTAGAAAGTTACTTTATACCACAGTGGGACCAAGGGTGAAGATCTGCTATTAGCTCTAATTCTAAGGAAGTCACTCACTGAGTCACATATTCCTCATTTATAAGTCAGAATACCTACAAAAAGCAGACACTGCTAGATGTGTCTGCAAGAACCACTAGCCACCCCTCTCTCCCAACACACACACCCTTCTTGCCAATTAGTCATGACTGAGTCTACACAAAATATAATAAGAGCATTGGAAGGAAGGAAAGAATGCAGGACTTACACAGATGACAATTATACCATCAGCTTAAGATATAAACTCACAGAATCCCAAAACAGATGATGGTAATCTGGTTAAGGTTCTTACCTAAAGATTCAGGAATGCCAAGTCCACTAGTTTTCTCTAAGCTGTCTAGTGTGACCCTTTCAGTACGAGAACAAGATACTCAGAATCACCCTGGTGCAGATAATAATAAGGAGGACTTGTGGGTACCATCTAGATTACATGAAGCTCATGAAATTAAGATGTATTACTTTATATCAGCCCTCTCTCTCTCTAGTGTTTTACATAAGAGATAATCTCGGGATTAGTCCTTGGCATAACCTTTGTTTATACCTGCAATAGGGTGTGGCACTGCTCTTCTACACTCTGTTTAAGGTTTTTGCTGACATGACCCTCCCTGGATTACTTGGTGTATATAAGGGGACTGACTTGAAGCCCCTTTGGCTTTTTGCTCTTTGCTTTTGGCTTTTGGCTTTTGGCTTTTTGCACTTTGGCCTTTTGCTCCTTCTTCTGGGTAGGACTCATCTCAGGTGAGATCCTCTCTCTTTTGGTGGGAGACTTAGGCTCTTTTGTACAGTCTAAGTTCGGACCAGAGCTAGAGTTTGTTCATTATATTGGATTGCTGTGGAAGAGCTTTTGTACTATTAAAAGCCTTTTTGGAACTGCACTGGACTGTTGAGTTTACATCTGTTCCCCTGGCATCCTAGGAGGTAGAAGAGAACTTCTGTTCTGATACTGTCGGGGACCCCAGTGGCTTCCCGACACAGGAGTAACCCCTGAGCATTGCCGGTGTGACCCAAAAAGCGAAAAAAAAATGGGGAGAAGAAATAAACAGAAACTTCCAAAAAAGAAGAAATTCAAATGGTCAAAAGGCATATGAAAGAGTGCGCTTCATCATTAACCATCAGGGAGATGCAAATCAAAACAACAATGAGGTATCATTTAATGTCACAGAGCCTGGCACACATCCAAAAGAGCAAAACAACCAGTGCTGGTGTGAATGCAAGGAGAAAGGGACTCTCATACACTGTTGCTGGGAGTGCTAACTGGTCCAGCACTTTTGGAAAACAATATGGACATTCCTCCAAAAGCTAAATATTGAGCTCCCATTTGACCCAGTAATACCACTCCTGGGAATATACCCTGAACATCCAAAAACATAGAGAAGAAACACTATCTGCACTTCTATATTCATCACAACACTATTTGCAATAGCCAGAATCAGGAAACAACCTGAGTACCAGAGAACAGAAGACTGGCTAAAGAAACTTTGGTACATCTACACAATGGAATACTATGCAGCTGTCAGAAAAAATGTTATGAAATTTGCCTGCAAATGGATAGACATGGGGATCATCATGCTGAGTAAAATTAGTCAGAAGGTAAAGGACAGATAGAGAATGACTGCATTCGTTAGTTGCATATAAATATTTACTAGTGTTTTACTAATTATGGGAAATGGTAATGCCAGACTAGAACTGATCATTAAATGTACACAAAGGGATTTACATGATAATCCCTAAATGTCTGTAGGGCAAGTCACAATATATAAAATAAGGGGGAGAGAGAGAGACAGAGAGAGAGAGAAAGAGAGAGGGGGGGGGAAGTTGCATATTCATGTCTACTGGGGGAAGGGGAGGGAATTTGGGGGGAATTCCCACCACATTGGTGGTGAGAATTGGGCACTGGCGGAGGGATGGGTGCTGGAACAATGTATGACTATTATGAACATCTTTGTAATTGTATATCACATGGTGGTATAATAAAAATTTTTAGAAAATTATTGAAAACAGAAAAGATTATGCTTTATATTTTATATTTAAGGACACTGGAAATTTTCATGTATTAGCTATTAAATAATTATTTCCTAAAGTTTTGTGTGCTGCCCAGAGAGCGCTGGAACATTCCAGAATTCCACAGTGGTCTCAGGTACAACTGAAGAGTGTTATTCCTTTGCTTAAGGAAGCAAATTTCCAGAAGGAGGCTGAGGAATGGCTCTTTTCTGTAAAGTGGGTGGTAGGTCACCTAAATTTGGGATCTGCTGCAATAGTCATCATCTTTAATTTCAGACACTATGATGCTAAAAACCTTAAAAGTCCAGACAATGATTAGAATAATTGTCATGTGCTCAAGATCAACCTTCATTTCTAGTCTCTACTATTCCTACCTCTCTCCTGTTAGCCTTACCATCAACTACTTAACAACTACAACAAAACTGACTTGGTGTGGAACAGTAGTAGAAAATAACCGTTGCTTACATCAAGGACTTTCATGGTCCACCCCCCCCAAATTAGGATTTTCCTTCCATTTCTGAATAATATTCTACCAGGAATGCTATAAGGTTAAACCTGGGAATTTGGAGCACAGTTGTGGCTATAAGCATTATCTGGACATCTCAGATCAGATGTTTGTCCTAATCATTGTTATTTTGTTTAGCAATTAACAAATTAGTTAATCTTCCAAATCCTCAGGTTCCCTAGTTACATAATGGGACTAAAATTGATGCCTACTTCACAGAAACTTTGGAGTTAAATGATGTAATTCAAGAATAGTCTCAGAAAATGTTTGTCACATTAAATGCAGTCAATAAGGTTGTGGGAGCATTAGTATTCCTAGTTATTCTCTTATAAGCAATAACAAAGTTTTATATCCTCACTAGACATAAAAGCAATAGCTGTTAGAATTCAACCCAGAGTTGAATTTGGGTTATTTGCTTATAACCCCAGTCTTGGTCTTAGGCAGGATATAGGTTGTAAGTAATTACTCTGCTGTTTCAGTTCTGCTTTCCCTTGAGTGGGTAAGGTTAGTCTGTGAGCAAATGACACCAAATAGATGAATCTTGATGGTTTAGTCTTATTAGAAAGTTGACCAAAAAACACAAGTCTTTGAGAAATTGCTTTAATTTTGTGCTTATTGCATGCTACATAACAGGACTGCAGGTAAAGATTCTTGTTGAAGTGTCTTCGAATGTTTTCCTCTTGAAAAATGAAATTCATCACACCACGGAGGGCTTCATCTCCTCTCCCAGCAAACTGAAAAGAAAAATAGCATCTTCCTGCAGCAAATAAACATGAGATATTATAACTTAGGTGGTCAAAAGTCACAGACATTAAAAACTACTCAAGTACTCAAAACTACTCTCTGAGGGACAGTGGCAGTGTTCTAGAATATTGCATAATAGTTTTTTAAAAATATGTCTTTGCAACATTTTTGTTGGTAAAGATTGTGTAGGAGTCTTATATAAACTGCAAGTGAGGTGGCCTTCCTTAATACATCATTTTGAAAGAAGTGGTGCAGTTTGCTTGTGTAACACATCTAATGAGGCCCGTCTGTCCATTCCACCTCCTTTCTTTGTCAACATTCAGAAATTTGACCAGACAGCTGATAACAGGGAAAGGAGGGCAGAGAATGGAGGGGACTTTGGGGTTCACAGAATGCTTGGACAGTTGCTAAAGTCACTTGCCCGGAAGTAACAGGGCACTCCATAAGAAGTGATTGATAGCAGGGAACCAGCATTAAGACTGCAACCTCTCTCTGTCTCTGTCTCTATTTTTCCCCCTCTCTCTCTCAACCATATTTTTAAACTTTATTTAAACACCATGACTTACAAAGTTGTTCACAGTACAGTTGTTTCAGGTATTCAATATTCCAACACCAGCCCCACCACCAAAGTGCCCTTACTGCCACCAGGACCTTCATTTCCCACCCAGCCCCCAGCCCCATGCACGCTCTCTTAGCAATTATATTGCTTATTACAACACATATCTCAGAACGGTATTGCTAAAGTCATGACCATTTTACTGAGCTGTTACATGCAAATTGGACCATCTGTGTTATTGCTTTCACTTGTTGAACTTATTAGTTGTTTTCTACTCAATTTTTAACAAAAAATGTTCATGCTTACTGCAGTCTTTTAAGGGTTGCATATTCATGTCTTTTGCCCATTTTAAATTGGGTAGAAAATGTGAGGTTGTATGAATTCTTTATGTATTTTTAATGTTCACCCCTAGCAGATACAGTGATTGTCAAATATCGTCTCTCAATTGCTAGGTTGCTTTTTGCATTTTCAGTACTTTGTTTTGCTGTTAAGAAGCTTTTTAACTTGATGTTGCTCCCTGTGTTTGTTCTTTCTTTTTTGGTTTTTGGTCTTTTTTTGGGGTCCACACCTGACAATGTTTCAGGGCTTGCTCCTGGCTCCACAATCAGGGATCACTCCTGGTAGTGCTCTGGGGACCATAAGAAATGCCAGACCAAGGTCAGCTGTGGGAAAGGCAAGCACCTACCTGCTGTACCATCTCTCTGACCCAGCATCAAGTTTTCAAGCATATCTCTGATGGTGAACCCTTAAGGTTATCACAAGTGTTTTCTAAGTATTTTATGATTTCAGGTCTAATATACATGTTGCTAACCCATTTTGTGTTTATGGTATTAAATAGTGATCCCTAACCCAGGAACTATCAGGGATCAAACTGGAGTAGGCTGCTTGTAAGCAAGCACCTTAATCTGTGAACTATAAATTGTGTAAATTATAGTTTATGGTATTAAATAGTGATCCATGTTACTTATCTATTCAATTCATACTGCATGTGGTTGTCCTTTTTCCCTCCTTCTAGATGAACTCTCTATTTCATTGTACTGAAATTCTTTTGTGCCGGTTTTTGTGATTCTACACCCTTCTTGGTAACTATTGTGTTGTGATATAGTTTGAAGCACCGAGTCTTTATTTCTAGGCTGACTTGCTTTTAGAAGTGAAAAGTTTCAATGTACCATTGCAGTCGTATCCTTGTTCTTGTGTTATCAACCAATTTTCTTTATATAATTCAATAAAATTAATCCAACTGAAAAATTTCCTACTTCTGTGACCTTCATTGGACTTTTCTTTTAAAAATAAACATGCTGGAATTAGAGTGATAGTTCAAGGATTAAGGTGCTTGCTTACAACAGCCTACTCCAGTTTGATCCCTGATAATTGATTTGGTCTCCTGAGAACCACTAGGAGTGATTTCTGAACAGAGCCAGGACTTGGTCCTAAGCACTGCTAGGGGGTGGCCAAAACCATGCCCCCCCCTCCATTTTTAAAATTTTCTACACATTTTCTTGCTTAATGCCTTTAGATAGAACTCTATCTTATTGTTATATCTCAATTAATGTCTTTAGAATTTCAGTCAAAGCATACAAAATCAAAGATAATAATGAAAGAACTGAAAGAAAATGGAACAAGCAATTAGATTGGATCTGAAGATCCATTTCATTTCTATATGATTATTCTAGAACAGAGGCCAAAACATGAACATAAGTTTTAGATTTCTAATCAAATTCAATAGTCCTTCCTATTGGTGGACTTTTTGCCATCACTTGCTAAGTTGTCTTTCTCTGTTCTTTCCCTTGCCTCTACTCTCTACCCTCCAGTTCTCATGAGATTTTTGTTTTTGTTTCTGTTTTTCCCTAGAAGCTAATCATTACAGCCATCCTTTCAGGATATAACAAGGGCCCTCTGTTTCTCATAAAACATTGTCCAATGCCTTGGAATAAAACCCCACGAGACTGATTCAATCCCATATAACTTAAATACTTCACTTGATCTTCCAAGTCTGTTCCATTCTTATCCAGTCTGTATTCCCCTAAGTCCATGAATCCTGTTTTAAGTCAAGTTTCTTCTTTTAAAAATTGGCCTTTTCCTTTTAGGTCAACAAATAAATGACAACTCATATTTCTATGACTCTTGTAAAGTGTTTGTTCATCCAGTGCAAGTTTTCCCTATCAGAAGTGGCCTTACCACCCTTTAATTGCATCACAATCTATTGTCACCAATCTGATGGCCGGAACTTATTGCATTGCTAGCAGTTGTTTCTTCCTTAACTAGAGCAACTGGTTGATTCTCCCTCAGAACAAATCTCTTCAAAAGAAGAGAATAAGTCTCTCCTAAAATCAGATGCTCTTATTTTTTGTTATTTAGTATCTCCTTTTTTTGTTTTTTTTTACTGTAATCTGTGGAGACAATGGTATACAAAATGATTTAAGAAAACTAAGTTTTTAGGGCCAAGGTGATAGTAGAGTGGGGGGATTTGTCTTGCACATGGCTGACTGAGGTTTGGTCCCCAGCATCCCATATGGTCCCCAAGCACGGCCAGAAGTAATTCCTGAGTGCAGAGCCAGAAGTAATCCCTGAGCATTGCCAGATATGACCCATAAAGCCAAAAAAGAAAAAAAAAAGAAAACTAAGTTTTTATAAATAAATATGGCAGAAAAAATAGTTGGAGATATTTATTTTATTATAGGTACATCTCACAGAAAGTTTTTATCATTTCATTGATGCACAAATCATTTAGAATTAAAAGCGTATGGCAAAACCATAAACATTTAATTTATTTCTTCTCTTCTTCCTGTAATATGAACAAAAACATACTGTTAAGTGGGTAGTAATGAAGATAGTAACTGATAGTTAATTAAAATAATACCTGGCTTTTTATATCAGTGACATATAGAAATGTCATGACACATTTCACGGAGACCTTCAAAATAAACTAAGTTAATCATGAGTCAATTGAGTCACTATTATAATATTATGGACATAATTTTGTGCAAGTGTTTTTAAAATAAATCATTTTTGATTAAATTGCATTTACTTTTTAAGAGAATAATATAATGGTAGCTCTAAATATGTATTTGCTATGGTTTGAGATTTAGGGAGAATAAGCATTATTACATTTAACTTTGAATTTTTCTTACCTGAAGCTATTTAAGCTCCCAATGCAGCTCGAGTTTTTGAAATAAGTTCTGCACCCTGAAAATTAAAAACAAAAGAATCTTCAGGTAAAGTAGTAAAGTAGTACTATAATCTAACACTATAGTAATCAGTGGTGAATTCATAGGTTTATAAGTCGAATCAAGGTGTGAGTAAAGACATACGATTCTGAAGCCAACAGGGTACTGATAGAATTCAGAGAGTGAGAAACCGTCTGCCGGCAACAACTGTATTCTCCCCCATTTTTGCTGCATTGCTGCAGTGACATGTGTGCGCACTTGGCTACAAAGGCCCAGCTATCTCAGGACCCGCTGGGCATGTGGGGTGGGACGGGGTTGGATCTTGCGGGCTATGAAAGAGCGCTGCTCTATCTGAGCTATATCCCATCCCAACACAGTGTTTCTTTCATAGCCTCACCAGTCTTTACTATTTCTCTTTTCTCCTTTTCCCTTCAGCTAAAATCAAACAGTAAAACAACGTTTTTTTTTTTTTTTTTTTTTTTTTTTTTTTTTTGTTTGTTTGTTTGTTTGTTTGTTTGTTTGTTTGTTTTGGGGGCTCACACCCGGCAATGCTCAGGGGTTTCTCCTGGCTCTGCACTCGGGAATCACTCCTGGCGGTGTTCGGGGGACCATATGGGATGCCGGGGATCGAACCCGGGCTGGCATGGGCCGGCCGTGCAAGGCAAACACCATACCCGCTGCGCTATCGCTCCAGCCCAAGTAAAACAACTTTTAGAGTCACTGCTGCAATTTGTTGATGTCCCTACATCTGGATGAAAGTCTTTTCAAGTCAGAGGACATTTATCTTCATGCATTTTGTTTATCAGAACTGGTTGACATCAAATCTGTCATTCGCTTTGTCTAATCTCCTTGGTTATCTCTGTCCTACCCCATCCTGCTAAGATTACAGACTCAAACAAACTGGTGACTCCATACAAGCAAACACACTGAATTCTACTACCTGTCAGAAAGCTCAACATGCCTACATTTTATATGTTTTGGAGATTCACTTAACAAAATAACCAAACTTGTACAGCATCAGAGTCTGATAAACTTGGCAAGAAAAGGCAAGTTTTACAAACACTGTTTTACAAATTCTTGTTTTACAAATATAGTTAATTTCCAAATACAGTTAGTAATACAAAGTAAACACTTATCAAATGTAGTTAATTATATACCTTATTAATATTGCTAAACAATAAAATTAACAGCATCCTAATAACTATTATGATATATCAAGCTATGCTCCTACATAAGTCTTAAAATTTCTTAAAATATCTTCTGCAGGGGCCGGATATAACCCAAAGAGTCAGATAAATAAATAAAACGTCTTCTGCAGAAGCCTCACGGGGGTTGAAGCTCCTGATAGCGTGGAAGGAGCACCAGGTTTCATCTCTGGCATCATGTGGTCCACTTTGTCCCTGAGCATCAATGATGTAGTGACGTAGCTCCAAGAGAACAAACTAAATGGGGCTTGGGCGATGGTGAGAAACACTGGCATGCCCAGTTGCTATAGCTGAGAGCTGCCGCCAGGTCCAAGCAGCACATTGCCCAACCACATTCCCACCTCAGTCCCTGGCTCCCCAATATTCCTGATCTCTCCACAGAGACCCCAGGCCCCTGACCGCCTTCAAGGAGACTCTACTACAAAACAGAATTCTAGAAATAATCTCCAAATATCTTGTTTCCATAATTATTGACTATTTAATCATTACAGTCTACTTAGCTTAAATGACAAATTTTAAGCCAGAACATGCCTAAATTACTATTAATGCATTATAGATTCACCCCAGAGCCGTCTCTACTAATAAATACGTCAAAATTACTAATTTTCATTGCACTTTAAAGTTATATCTAACATTTACCGAAAGCATTGTATTTATTTTTTAAAGACCATAAAATACTTCAATCAATTTCTAAATGTAACTCTCTCGGAATTATTTTAAAGTCGCACATTTGTGGAATTCCCTGTCTGTTGTTCATTACAGAACATATTACACAATTATTTTTGAGTATGGAGATGAGCTATACATGCCTCTTTTGCAAAGCAGGTATCTTTATCTTCACTTTGGCAGCATTTTCCCATCATGCCTGAAAAATTTGAAGTCACACTTTGAAGTTGTTCCTGTGTTATTTGCGGCTTCTGTTTCACAAGGTTAATGAGTAATCTAGGATTTAAAGCAGAGCAACATGACATGTAATGGTGTGTAATGGTGCTGCCCTACAACCTTCTGAAGAGAGAATTTCTGAAGCCCTGGCAACCTTCACCTATCCCTTCACACCAGCAACTCATCACTCACATACACACCTCGTCCAGTATTTTCATCATAAAAGTGGGCTGGAAACATGCCAATTTTCCACCAGTATGGACTTGTGCAGATTATAAATAAAACATTATTTCATACTTTTACCATATTTACACACAATGAAATTCAGCATAAGTTTTATCTACTTAATTATTTTTAAACTTCCTTTCCAGTTACGTCTTTGGGAAGATGTCTTATCCTGACTTTTGTCCTATTATTGCTTGTTTAGGGACCACATCTGGCTGTGCTCCTGGCTCTGTGCTTAGGAGCCACTCCTGGCAAGCTTGGGGGACCATATATGGTACAGGTGGTGAAGCTAGATTGGCAGTGTGCCAGGAAAATGCTCTATCCACTGTACTCTGGTTATGGTCCCTTATTCTGGCTTTATACTTATAAATCCCGATTTTAAACCCTTCCATTACTTTGCCTTTACCCGACACTGACCTCACTGACTGTCTACTGATCATTTAATTATGCTTTCATGTTGGATGTAGTGCTGACTGGAGTAGGAAATAAAGACCCTCCATTGGAGTTGTCATTTTCACTCTACCTTAGCATATGACTCAGATTGTGACATAACAAAAGAATAATTTTTCTAAGAAGAAGGAGGACCATCACAAGCATGTATTAAAATTCACTGAAATTTGGGGCACATGAGTTCCAACAACTTTCACTACCATCAGCATTATAGAATATCACCCACATGAACTGAGCATGCATTCCAACTTTACCATTCATATTTGTAGTTGAATAGCATCTCATGATTATCTTGTACAGAGAATATGAGAAAAGAATTCAACAGTGTTTTTCTAGTACTTTGAAGGGGAAGAATTCAGGCTTATTAGCAAAGACATATCCCAAAGGAGAGCGCAAATTTTCTCTAAGTCTCAAACTGTATCACAATAGTTTGCAATGGCAACTATTTTTACAAACAAAAAATTATCTACTCCCATCAATTTTTCCAGATCTACATCCCAATGGCACTGTGACCACACCAAGACAAAACTCTTTTGGAGTCACGTTAAGTGCTTTGAGATCCTTATGTTCTTCAGTCAGCCCAAGGGTTTTGGGTGTATAGACTACTCATCTACTATATCATCTGCTTTTTGATATTGTTGGTTATTTTCCCTGTTCACAAATAATCTCTTACTCTTGCTTCAGTGTTTGTAGTGCTACACCCTGAGGTTGGCACAGTTTCTTATGGAAGATGAACTTGTCAGCAGAGAAGGGTGGAGGAACGTATGTTTCATCCATCACCAAGTTGCTGAAGCAAGGCCGCCTGTTGGCGTATGAAGAAGAGCAACACTGCTCAACGTGAGAGTTTATTGGCGTCTCTTCATGTCTGATACATAAATGTCCAATAATAATGTCAGCCTAGTTCACAGAATAAGAAAGAAGGAGGATATTGATCATTAGCCATATAAAAATCAGGTTACCATAAAATTGGGACAGTAATTTTTATTGTCTAGTAAAGAATTTATAGTTAATATTATAAAAAAATGTCTATCAAGGATGAAGTACTGTCAACATGAATTTCTGTTTGTTTATTTTCCAGGGCTTTAATACATTTAGTAACAGATATCACATAGCCAATATTAAAAACAGTTCCATCAGATATTTGCATCAACCATTTGGTACATGGTTCCGTTTACATATATATGTCCAAGAGAAGGGTCTGGGGAGTTAGGTGAGGAGGGGGTTCTCTGCCCTCACCTTAGAAATTAAAGCATTGCTTGCCTTTACCATATGTGTCTAGTTGAGCATTTCATTTTACTTTGAGGAATTTAGAGATTCACTTTCCAAAGGCAATAAACACTCCCTAGCCCTCCCATATACATACATATATGCATGCATATAGCTAATATCCAGCCCTAACTGAAAATAGAGTTGATTTGCTAGTCTTTAATGCTTTTCTGATATAGAATTTCTCCCACTTCCACATTTTAAAGGTATTTTCAAGCACCTGCCAATGACTTCTAATAAGACCCAATATAAAAAAAGAGAAAACTAAGACAACATATTACATGTGCATTTTAGAGCTGATGTTGAATCAGTTATGTGAAAATCTAATATAAGACAGCTGCAATAATGTGGTTTATAAGAATAAATACACTCTATTTTTGCCCCAGTTTATAGGAAAGAAATCAGGAGTGTTAGAAACATACAAGTTTCTAAAATTCATGCAATTTCTCAAGTTATGAGACATTTGATTCTAACCCTTAGAATTTAAGAGAAATGAATAGTTAAATCAATTGCCAATGACTGATGGTTTAATCACTCAAATCGTTGTTATAAAAGCTAAAAAATATCCCAAAGTACTGGGTTTGGGCAACTTCTGGGTTGATGCAAGAACAATGGGAAAACCATAACACTTAAAGAAAATGCAAAAGTCTTGGCCACTTTATGAGTCTTTTCCTTCTTTTTGTTTGAAAATGATAGTTTTTATAATAAATCGGTAACATAGTAAAGCATTTCTCTGCATTCTGTAGATACTCCATAGGCGTAATCATAAATAAGGAAAGATACTTGAGACCCTCAGGTCTACGACTAATCATCCAAAACACAGGTGACAATCCAGACTTGCAGTTGGTGTTTACACTGCTGAGTCGTGGGACAGTCTTGACCCTGTGACCCTGTGACTGATGCTATCTCCAAGTGAACAAAGATGGAATGAAGTTGAATTGCAGGACACCCAGGTGGTATCTAATAACTGCTAGTGTGGATTCCCTTCTGCCATCCCACTGTTGAAATTTGGTAAAGAATCTTAATTGCTAACCAAAACTGAGACCAGAATTAAACCCTTTTACACCACCCTATCAGAGCAGAACAAGTTTTAATTTCCACTGTCAAGTGAAAAAGCATAAGCTTGTGAAGTGATTAATTATCTCAGTGTGACCTTAACAGAGGCTGGCAAAGGGTAGACTTCCTGAGATCAGGAATGTGGAGGCACCCAGAACTGTCCCCTGTGAACCCCTACGCCACCCCGCTTCCCAACATCTTCCCAACAGGTGGAAATAATAGGGCGGGTGTTTATTTACAGGAAATCCTCCTTTTATATTCAACCTCTGGCGAAAAAGTAAAAATAAACAAAATGGAGCTAACAAACAACCCTCTCAGCAAAAAAAAAAAAAAAAAAAAAAAAAGGAGGGAATAGAGGACAAAACATCATTTTCTTCACAACTATAATTTTAAGGGGAAAAGGACTGATGAAAAGTTCAAACTAATAATATATGTGATGCTAGGGACATTAACCACTTTTCAAAAATTCAGAACACTGGAATAATTCTGTTCTGGGCTTTGTAGTCTTTCAAAGGGAACATGTTATTCCTAATATCATAATGAAAGTGTGCTATATTAAAGGCAACTTAAGAAATATGGCTAAAAATAAAGGACTAATTGTTATCTGCAGAGGTGAAGGTTTTCGGTTTTTTAATAACACTGAAGTATATAGTAAACACACCAAAAGAAAAAAAGCAGGAAACCATGAATTAAATATTTTTTTTCTTCTCGATTTCCTGTGCATAAAACTTGCTCAGACATTGTTGAATAAATTGGCTACACGCCATCAGCCATTCTAGAATGGCAGGAAGCCTGGCCGTTGTCAGCTATTGGAGTTGTTTCCCACCCTCCACCCCCAACCCACTCTTCTCCCAGCAATAAATGGAATTACCAATGGAACAAAGCCACATACACACTGGATTTTTACATTTCCCTTGTTTTTCAGTCCAAGACAGGAACAAGATGGTACTGAACAAAACACTCACCTCTCCCTCACCACAGGCCAACTGTTTGTCCTCACTAAGTTGGCAACAAGAGGCTGCTGCCCTCGCCATCTCCCTAGTGAAGCCTATCAGCTCGGATGCAGGCAACTGAGGGGCTTTCTTGCTGTAGGCAACAAGAAACCTGAAGGAAAAAGAGAGAGTATTTCCCACCTGATCCTGCTGAGACACTCACACTTAAGATGTAAAATCAATTCATTTGTGTCTTCCACCTACTGCTGGGCCAACTTAGGGAATGCATTTTTATAACAGTGTCTCTAGTTTGATTACACCCACACTCACTATGGGAAAACAAATCTGGGCAGAAGAGGAGGTTGCCTTTTTCCCCTAACCTCAAATGCTCCATGAGCTTTGACTTTGATCTTCTGGTACTCAGCTACAACATAGACCATGGCACAACAGTTACCTTTACAAGCAAAACTACTCATTGCTCAGCTCTGAAAAACTGAAGTCAGTATCACCAATCAGACTATACTGGCTGTTCTTGCTGCTTCTTCCAGGGAATGGGAAAAGCTGCCTTCTCAGAGGGAAATGGGTGATTGAATAATATGAATAATAAAATAACTTATGATAGTCATGGGTGACTACTTTAGATTTGTTTTCCCTAATAAGTTAATAATTTTAAGTGGCTTAAAAACACAGATTTTTTACAAGCATGCACACTGTGTAAGTAATAGCCTCCTGAAAACACAAATTTTTACAAACATACTCATTTTGTAAGTTATAGTCTCCGAGTTTCTGGTAGAGTCCACAGCTTCTCTTTGCCAGTGCTTGGCTCTCCTGAGAGTGTTTCTCAATCTCCTTTTCCTGAAGATACAAACCACATTTTATTCATCCCAAAGGTATAACTTCATATGTGAAAGTTGACCTAAAGTATTTTATTTTATAGCCAGACTCTGGAAACAACATGAGTGCCCAAGAACAGAAGACTGGATAAAGAAACTATGGTATATCTACGCAATGGAATGCTATACAGCTGTCAGGAAAAGCGAAGTCATGAAATTTGCCTATGAATGGATGGACATGGAGATTATCATGCTGCGTGAAATTAGTCAGAAGGAAAAGGACAGATATAGAATAACTGCATTCATTTGTGAATATAAATATACGCCACTGTTCTACTAATTGGTGGAAATGATAATACCAGTCTAGAACTGAGCATTGAATGTAAGCAAAGGGATATACATGATGGCCTCTAAATGTATGTATAGCCACAATGCGTAAGAGAAGGAAGAGGGAGAGAGAGGAAGAGAAAGAGAGCAAGAGAGAGAGAGAGAGAAGAGAGAAGAGAGTGAAAAGGAAAAGACCCTGCTATAGAGGTAGCCTGGGGGTGGAATCTGGGGACATTGGTGGTGGGAAATGTGCACTGGTGGAGGGATGCATGCTGGAACACTGTATGATTTAAATCCAATCATGAACAACTTTGTAAATGTCTATCTCACGGTGTTACAATAAAAAATAAAGTATTTTATTTTATTATGATACCAATTTAGGGGGAAGAGCAATCTTAGAGTTTCATTAAAAATAATCAAGATAGTAAAGTAGGAATTGATCAAATAAAAGAAAACAGACTTTGAGAGATTTAAGTTTAAAACTTTATGAGTTACAAAATTATTTGATGACAGAACTCAGTTTTGGGATAATTAATTATTATTCTTTCTGTTCCAAAGCCTGGACTTTCTAGAGATGGGACTGGGAGGATAGTAGAAAGGTTAAGGCTTAATGCATGACCAGATTCCATCTTCAGCACCATATGGAAAAGTTATGCAAAGGAATATAATCCTCTCCAGGTTGTAGCCCTGGAGGCCCCCTGAGCATCAGGGGATGTAGCCCTAAAGATCACCCATCACTGTCAACCAGACCCTGCTGGTCCCGAGTACTGCAACAGCACATCATTGGCCCCTTAGCACTGAACCACAGTCCAGTTAGATGAACATCGTGATGAATAATCCTGGGGTCTGACCCCTCAGCACCACAAGCAACACCCTCCCTCCAAATAATGTTTTTATTTTGTATATCAAAGGGGTTTTGATTAATATATTTAAATTTCATTATGCATTTTTCATATTTTAAATTTAAAATGTTTACTATAAAGGCATTCTGATTTACAAAGTTATTCATAGTTGAATTTCAGATGTACTATGTTCTAATACCTGTGCTGTATTTTATTTCCAATATAAGTGAAGTTACTCCATTGACTACTAGCTTCCTAATATCTATTTTTTATTGCTATTAGTATTAGTTGTTTGTGTGAAACATGCATCTAGTACTGGTTGATAATAACTACATGCCTTCACACAATGTCTTTGTTTTGTTTTTGGAGGGGGCCACACCCAGCAGTGCTCAGGGATTAATCATGACTCTGTGCTCAGAGCTCACTCCCAGTTGGGCTTGGGGAACCGATGGGGTGCCCAGGATCTAACCTGAGTTGACTGTACACAAGACCATTGCTCTACCTACTGTACTATCTCTGCCCTACCTGCTGTTCTATCTCTCCAGCCCACAAACATTTTTTAATGAACACCAAGGGAGGTCTTCAGGTTATTTCTAAAAGGGTGAGTGTGACATACCCCTTCATCCTGGCATTCCATAGAATTTTCAGACTGAGAACAGTTTTCCATTAACTCCTGGAGTTCTCCAGCAGATCTTAGAATTGCTGCTATACTAAGTTCACTATGCTTTCTTGAATATTCAGAAACATATCTAAAATATATATAGAAAAATATAAAAGTTATGGTCATTAAGAGATTAGTCCTATGTGAAAAGAAATACTAAAATTAAAATTCAAGTAAAATATTACATGTGGTTTGAAATATAAAAGGTGAAACCACTAATACAAATTGCAATCACTCAAATTGCTTTAAGATAGTGGGGTGTAAACTTTTACTTGATTTTAAAATTAGGAACTTTACATTTGTTTAGTCAAACATGTATTTTCCAGTGCCTATTCTAGGCAAGCATTTCTGTAAGCACTACTAAAATAAGTGCTGATATAAGATAAAATGCCTGACCTCCCAAAGCATATACATGGCAGAACAGAAAGTAAATAAGAAAAGGTGATCTAACCTCACCAGCAGTAAGTAAAGGAAGAGTAATAATGGCTGGGGAGTAATAACTGGTAGGAAGGGATAGGAAATGAGCAGCACCAACTTAAAGCAGGTTGTCGAGAAAAGTCTCTGAGCAGTTCTTTAAGGACAGAAATCTGGGTGAAAAGACATTTACATGTAAGACAAAAATCATTCATTTTTATACAATAATTACTGTAGTTTAGGTCACATGGTCACAATAGTGTTAACACTTATGGCTTTAAGGAAATTCATTCTTTGTTTTTTTTTTTTTTTTTTTTTGGTTTTTTGGGTCACACCCGGCAATGCTCAGGGGTTTCTCCTGGCTCTGCACTCAGGAATTACTCCTGGCGGTGCTTGGGGACCATATGGGATGCTGGGGATTGAACCCGGGCTGGCATGGGCCGGCCGTGTGCAAGGCAAATTATTGCTCCAGCCCCCAAGGAAATTCATTCTTTTTTTTTTTTTTTTTTTTTTTGCTTTTTTTTTTTGGGTCACACCCGGCGATGCTCAGGGGTTACTCCTGGCTCTGCACTCAGGAATCACTCCTGGCGGTGCTCGGGGGACCATATGGGATGCCGGGGGATCGAACCGGGCCGACATGGGCCGGCCGTGCAAGGCAAACGCCCTACCCGCTGGGCTATCGCTCCGGCCCCGGAAATTCATTCTTAATTAAGAAGTTATCTACTACAAGGAATCTTTCCAACTCAAAAAAGCTTCTATTAAACAGTGTTAGATAATACGGATCTATAAGTTTATGATAAATATTGAATTTATTCCCAGGTCATGGAATGAGTCATAGTTGGTTCTGCCACCAAGTCATCACCACGGGCTTCTTGAAGCTCATTCTTGTTTGCATAATTCTACTTAGCATTGCAAACAACATGTGAGTCTAATTTTAATGCGCTAGCAGAGCAATATCCTCAGGAAATATTGAAAAAAAATTGTACCATTATCTCCTTATTACATCAGAAGTGAACCTTTAACTTTAAAAAAGACCCCTGGAGGTCATTAGGCATCACCTCCTAAGGGCCTCATAAAGCCTCTTCTATCTCTCTCTTTAAGTGTCTCCTGTATAAAGAAGGAAGTTTGTCAATTTGACTGCTTTCTTCCATGTCAGGTAAATGGAATGAGAACATACCTTATACACTATCTAACAACTGCAAGTGTCTAATAAGACATGGTTTGATTTTCTTACCAAATTAAAACATATCAATTAAATGAATATCAAACTAATATTTTCAGTATTATCCTTTTTATCAAAGCTTATCCATTGAGTGATGTTTTGGACAGTATTTTTTTAAATGCACAGTGAAAAGGTACACACCTAATCATGAGACCTTTTTAGTACAAAATTATCCATACCCTAAATGAAAATTCAATACTGGCCTTTATAAGGATAATCTATTCAAGATTACATAATCCAGAAAAATTAATACAAAAATATAGAGCCTCATGTAAAAGCAAGCCAGTAAATAACAATACTACTTAAAGTTTCTATGAATAAATATATTTTATTATTTACTGGAAAGTTATCTGTTTAAATTTTTTAAAAATATCTAAATAAATATATCTGGAGCTAGAGTGATATAGTACAGCAGGTAGGCATTTCCCTTGGGCGCAATCAACTTAGGTTCAATACCCGGTATCCCATATGGTCCCCTGAGCACCACCAGGAGTAATTCCTGATGCAGAGCCAGGAATAACCCCTGAGTATCACAAGTGTGACCCAAAAACACCACACAAAAAAAAACTAAATAAATATATTTCATTCTTTATTGGCTAATTATTTGTTTAAATATATTTTGGTGCATAACAGCTTTTGTTTGCTTTTTGGTTGGTTGGTTTTGGGGCCACACTCATCAGTGTTCAGGGTTTAGTCCTGGTTCTCCACTCACAGATTACTCCTTTTGAGCTCAAGTATCAAACACGGAAGGGCCGTGTGCAAGGCAAGAGCACTGCCCACTGAATTACCTCTCCAGTGCCCAACATAACATTTTAGCATTATCGTCTTTACGAACTTGATAGCCAGAGACTTGTCAGCATTATGAGTCACAGACCACATAATAACATTTGCTATAAACGCAAACACACATTTACAGAGTATGTTACCTTGCCATAGAGATGTCCTTTTCCTTTGATGGAAGCTTACTGAACTCTCTAGCATCTATAAATCTATTTAGATTTAGAGATAAATCTTCAGGTTTCTCATCATTTTCAGCACGAATTATGCATTGACCAAGTTCAAGTATGGGCAACTTGCAGCATTCTTGTATTTTGCTTGACAGAGCGTCTTGTCGAGAACAAATATAGGACATAATTTTCCCCTGTAATTAAAAATATGAATATATAGTTTTTAAAGATTTGTTTTTTCTCTAACTCTCACCTCAGTTTTACTACAGCCCAGTCCTAGGAAGTGAAGAAATGGAAAGAAAAGGGGGAGTGAAAAGGAGAAGGAAAACATTTCACCTGGCCTCATTTCAGTGCTTTATCTCTATTGTGCCTTTCCCACTCCTTTCCTTCTCCCCATTTGTTTAATTCTTCACACAGTTGTTACCTAAAGCTTACTTTTTAATTTTAATAAGAATTTTTTTCTTTGCTTTTTTTCTTTTTGACACCCAGCAATGCTCGGTGGTAACTCCTGGCTCTGCACTCAGGAATTACTCCTGGCGGTGCTCGGGGGACCATATGGGATGCCAAGGATCAAACCTGGGTTGGCTGTGTACAAGGCAAATGCCCTTAGTAAGAATTTTATTTTTTGCTTTTTTGGGTCTCACCGGCAATGCTCAGGAGTTACTCCTGGCTCTTCGCTCTGGAATTACTCCTGGCGGTGCTCGGGGACCATATGGGATACTGAGGATCAAACCTGGGTTGGCCGTGAGCAAGGCAAATGCCCTACCCGTTGTGCTATCACTCTGGCCTCCCTAATAAGAAATTTTTAATGAGAGAAATTTATTCCTTGAATCAGATGATATTCACATTTATACATAGATAAATGGATCGCGAATTCTATTGTATCTGCTCCTAAAATAACAGAAGCTGTGGCTATTACACTATAGAAAGCAAACTTTTGGTTCCATCTGTAAGAGAACATCTGCAGTGACCCACTGTGAACTGAAGGCATCAGCCCATAGATGATGCCGTGGAAGCCCACCCAGAGGCTAGGGGGAAAGCCCACAGGACTGAAAACCCTCTGTATTCTCAGAGGGGTCCACTAAACCCCAACTCATCTACCATACTAAAATTGTTTTTTCCACTTTGAGCTCTAAAAACTGAAAAGCTATTTTCTAATTCACTGTATAAAATAGTCATTTATTAAAGAACAAGAAAACTGACCTTAAAGAAAAGCTAAACAGTTCTTACCAGTGTACCCTAATGTGCAGGTAAATACTTGTAGGAGTAAAAATAAATACACTGCAGTCTCAGACAAACTACCCTGGGGTGGAGCGGAACTGAGCACTTAATCTTCATTTCCCACTCAGAAACCTAGTCCTGATTGTCAAGGTTTCTGAATAACCAAGAGCAATGCCTTTAAACCTATTAGAGAGGAATTATTCAGAGGTCACCAGAGAGGGAGTTATTTTGGAGATAAACATTTGTCTCTTACGATGGATGCCTAAGAAGCCTAAGCGTTGACCCAGAATAAACCAGTGTCACTGTTTAAATCATCACTGTTACTGAAGTTTGGGTTTGGAATTCAATTCACCTAGACAGCTTTATTTACAGCTCACTGTGAAATAACTTGCTTTTATATTTTGTAATAAAAAGTTTCTTGATATATACTATATTTATATATAGTATATATTTTTGACCTTTTTTTTTTCTTTTTGGGTCACAACCCGCAATGTTCAGGCAATTACTCCTGGCTCTGCACTCAGGAATTACTCCTGGCAGTGCTCGGGGAGCATATGGGATGCTGGGAATTGAATCTGGGTCGGGCGGAGTGCAAGGCAAACCCTACCCGCTGTGCTATCGCTCCGGCCCCTATAGCATATATTTATATATATAGTCTTGGTTTGCACCAGGCCACACCTGACTGTGCATGAAGTCTTCATCTGGTCCAGTGCTCAGGGATCTCTACTGACGGTGCTTGGGGTACTTTATACCATGCCAGGGCTGGGACTGAGCTTGCTCACACGTAAGGCAAGCACCGTATCTGCTGTTCTATCTATGACCCACTTGTGCTGTATTTTGCTGTGATCCTTAATAGACGCATGATTGTATAATCAAATGCTCTCAAGTACCAGGCATTATGCTGGCAGAAAGAAGTGGAAAAATCATGTCCAGAGTTATAGTACAAAGGATACGGTGCTTGCCTTACATGGAGCCAACCTGGCTTCAATACCCAGTACCCAATATGGTCCCCCAGAGTGCTGCCAGGAGTGATACCTGAGTTCAGAGCAAGTCCTAATCACTTCTGGGTGTGACCCAAAACCAAAGCCAAAAGGAGATCCAGAAAAATAAATATTGATCCTCTGCTCAACAAGGCCGTCTCTGCTAGTAAACCATAAACACTTTAAGCTACATAAGTCTCCCTTATGGTGCCTAGTGCACAAAATGTATTTAACATATATTTTCAGATTAAGATAAATGAACGGATGGAAAAACAAGAACACTACAATTACAAACTCTTCCTCCAAAAGAGCCCACAAAGAAGCCCTCTGAAGCTGCTATCCGCGACTTCACCAGTCTACTAGTGACTGAACCAAGAACTCAGAGAATAAAAAGAAAAGGAAAGAAGACTGATAGAAAGGTCAGTTCTCAGGAGGTGACTCACCCCGTCCTGTAGACACTCCAGCACATTTCCCCTGCAACATTCTTCATGTACATGAACCACATCCAGGACCAATTTTTGAATTTCAGAAAAATTAGCTTTGGGAAACTTTTGACTCAGTTTAGCAACGATTCTATGGAGGGAAGAAAGAAATTGAAAATTAATTATGTTTATTTATTAAAATAAAACCATTTATAGAATATTAGTATATTTGCAGGCCTAAAGAGTAATAAGTGAAATTTTCTATTGTTCAAAACAATGAAAACCAAAGGAAAGAAATATGTCTTGTCAATTGGATGCCAAATTTCAACACCTTCGCTCTGTAAATTGAGACTTTTACCCACAAAGAATTCAAAAGCAATTTATCTTTTCCCAAAGATTTTTTTTCAATGAATTGTATTAAATCTTTTTACTGTACATTCCTAATGAGCAGCTGGGATTATTAGTGAGTACAGTGCAATAAAATTTTAAAAATAAATGACTAAGACAAGGATAGTCATTGTCATCCTGTGGGGGGGGGGGGGAATATTTTTGAAAATACAAGGAAGGTTGGCATATGTGCCCATCAGTGATAACTGACAAGAAAGTGAAGTGGGCCAAGCACTTGGCCATGTTCTCATGCCAAGACCTATAAGTGGGTTGAAAAAAAGGGAGGGAGATTCTTGTTTTTCTGCATTTTCATTTAATTTTAAGGAACATTTGGATTGGACTGCAGAGATGGTCTAGTAGGAACTCCAGCTTTGCAGGCAGGGGGCACGCTTGAGTCCCTGGCACTGCCTGCCTGTCTATAAGAGTCTTCTACCTCGAGGAGAAACCTCAGCACTGTACCCACAGGGGCACCTGAGCACCACCAGCTCAAGAAATATCTAGTTGAGGGGCCGGAGCCATGGGGCAGCGGGCAAGGCATTTGCCTTACAGGAGGCCAACCCGGCTTCTATACCTGGAACCATGGCCAGGGGTGACCCCTGAGCTCAAAGCCAAGAGAAACCTGAGCACCAGCAGATGTGGCCCTCAAACCAAAACAAACCACAATATCTTTTGTGAAACCACTGATCCCCAAAGCAACTGGGGTGCTGCCTCCCAAGAGTTACAAGCAACCTTACTGCCAACTAGGAAGAAAAATTAGTATAAAACATTCTCATTAAGCCAAAAATAATAAATTATAGTACTTGGAGACTTGGAGACTAAATCTACTTTGTAGAGAACATAGAAGAAATTAGACTAATTATGAGGAAACTTCAGGCCAAGATAGATAAATAATACATACTTATAACATGTCCCTCTTTTTAGGTAAAAAAGCATGCAAATAATGTAAGTCCCAGAAGCTTTTATGGTACCAGGGATCAAACTCAGGGACACACACACACACACACACACACACACACACATGCACACTCAGCACACACATTACTGTGAACCCACATTCAGCCCTGGGAAATTGTATCACATCGTTAACAATTGGAGACTAAAAAAAAAGACCCCGAGCTGGGGGGGGGGGGGGGGGGGGTTCAATATGAACTTTTTAATTGTATATCTTTGTAATTGTAAAAATAAAAAAAAAAAATAGAAAAGAGAAGAAAAAGTGCTAACAGGCGCATCTGTTTTCTTCTTCCACTTCAAAGATTTTATTATTCTAATCACATCAGTCCTCACTAAAGAAATTTGCATTCAATACAATTGAATGGAAATTGTAAAATGGTTGTTATGTACCTCATATCTCTGTCCCAGGGTAGACTTAAACTTACATGGCTGGGAAGGTCGGAGATCCAAACTTTCTCAGCACAGAACAAACATGTTGGTTTAACAAGCTACTTTCTCTTAACTCTTTCTTCAGTGATGCTCCCTAAGCATAGAAGAAACAAGGCAAGAAGACAGCACATATTTTTTAGTTTTAATAACTTAAAAATAATTTTAATGATTTTAAAAATTAAACTAATTTTCTTTAAAATTATCAATGCAGTGCATTTTTTGCATAAATAACTTTATTTTGTTTTGTCTTGGAGTCACTACAGCTCGGTAGTCAGGGAACGTACCAGGATTAAACCTGGGCCTCGTCCATGCAAAGCACGTGCGTAGCCTCTCTGGCCCCTTCCATTCAATTTTTTAGGTCTTTTATATGCATCTGTGCCAGTCAAGGAGTTGAAATACTTTGACATATAGAAACATATAACTTTTCGTACATGAGATGCAGAAAATGAGATTATGTATTTTAACCTTTTTAATAAATTTAAGCTAAATTAATGTCTGATAATTTCTTGAATATCTTTTCCATTATAAAACAATGAGATTGAATCTCTTCCTGACATACCATAGTTCTTCCCTGTTTTTTCTCTCTCCTCCTCCTCCTCCTCCTTCATCTCCTTTCTCATCTTCTTTTTATCTTTAGTGCTCTCACTTTCATTAACAGTATCATCTTCATCTCTGTCTAATAAAACTCTCTTAATAATAATTGTTGGCTAAATTGTGAAATAATGATGGGATTAAAATACAACAAATTTGGGACCAGGTGTGTTTCATGGGTGAAGACCTGAAATTTCCACTTAGCACCCAAAACAAAACAAAACAGCAAAAAAAAAATCTTTTTTTAGCCCAAAGAGAATCAGCTTATTAACACATGCTAGGCTCTATTTTTAAAATGATTCCATACACATCAACTTATTTCCATTTTTAACTTTGTTTGGTTTATATGAGTTACAGCTAGATTAACACGTTGTTTCAAATAGGCAAGTATGAATAATACCTTTGTTCGGAAGCATTCAACTGCATTTTCAGCTTGGCAGCAAGATGGAACTATTTTGTCAAAGCGAGCAGCCAAGGAAAGGATTGTAGGTGCATACAGAAAGGGATGTTTTCTTGCTATGTCATAGATGAATCTGTAAAATGAAACAAAACCATAACATTTATAAGTGTATAAAAGTAACCTACATTGATTGGAATTGGACTCCATGTTTTGTTTAAAAATTCAAAAAACAGAGGCCAGAGCAACAGCAGGTAGGGTGTTTGCCTTGCATGCGGCCAACCTGGGTTCAACTCCCAGCATCCCATATGGTCCCCAGATCATTGCCAAAAGTAATTCCTGAATGAAGAACCAGGAATAACCCCTGCGCATTGCCAGGTATGATCCAAAAAGCATAAATTAATTAATTAATTGATTGATTGATTTTTTAAAAAATTAAAGAACAGTCATTGTTGCCTACAAAAGTTTCCAAATTCTTTCCTCACTAAAGAACCTCAGGTGGGGATTTGGAGTTGAGCTTGTCCATGATACCATTGTCTATCCTAAAAACAAAATAGACAGAAACGCTGACTAAGGTTCTTAACACAGCTTTGTCAGTAAATCAACTCAGGCATGTTTCCGAGTCAGCAAAGACAGGCCTCCTCAGAATAAAATACAAAAGCCAGTTTTTGTTTCTCTTTGGTGCAAAATGGAGTTATCTGCTTTGGCAGTCTCCATGACAGAAGTGCTCCAAGGATAGACCTTCTGTTTCTCCAATTAAGGCTGTCAAAAGTAGTTAAAAAATAAATATATATCCTTCCTCAAGGAGAATCTGACTTTGAATCACACCTGGGAATGCGCTAGCAGCCAAAAAGTATTAGGATAAGGAGACACCAAAAGCTATGTATAATCACTAAAGCAGGTCATGTGCACCAAGCACACGTGTTTTCACTGCATCTGGTGTTAAATGCATGTTGGTTGCATTTATGCAACCTTATGCACCCTAGGTTAGTAAGCATGAAATATCAAATATTTGGCTCTGGAAGAACTTTCATGACATACTCACAGATGTTTGGGAAAACTAAAATTGAGGAGCAAAAGTTGGACTGGGGAGAGAATCTCAAGAGAATGAAGACCCTCTAACAGCTTTCACGCTTAGTCTACACACTTAGCTCTCACCTACCATCATCAATAGATTCCTTGGAACCAAACAGGTCAAATGACAGAACAAAACCAACTGCATTCCAGGCTAATGATCACTGTCAATGTGTGTATTGGTCTCCCAAGAAAATGTCTGTCACTCCATGCTTTAAAAAATTAACTCTTTCCACCTTTGGAGGTCCTGTCAAAGGTGGAAATTATCGCAAACGTGTGGGAGTCAGAGGCTAGGTAAGACAGAAAATGGAACAATGTGCTAACAATTGTTGAGGGTACTTATGCCAACCTAGAACTGAGCATTAAATAGAGGCAAAAAGATACACATGACAATGAATGGCCTAGGCTTATTTCTGACTACAAAAGTATCACAAACAGTTCCCGGCACTTCTTATGTTGAACAGCTGTTTGCATTCATTCTCTCAATGCAAGCTGGGTTATTTCAACTGAGGTGGCGAGTGAGGACTGGAGCCTGTCCTGGAAGCTCAGGGCATGGAGATCACTCACTGTTCCATCCTGGGAGCATCACGCACACCCACACTCACCCCATCAGAGACTGCTGAGACAGGCTATGGGCTCTGAGGTACAGTCTTTAGAGTGTGGGAGAAAATCTAGTACTTGCTGGAAACCCAGCAGAGAAGGGCAAGCTTCACAGACAGTAGATCTAGCCCAGAATGAAATGTTTTCCTCATAAACTCAAAGCAAAATTTAACAAAACGATAGTTCAAGAACCTATTGTATGGCTTTCTGGGGAAACAAAGGCACACTTAATACTATTCACCTACAGAAACTCAGCAGATAGAAGCAGTTCCAAACGTTTCTATCCTCTTGTTTCAGAGCCCGACTATATATTGTACATATACTAGAGTCAACTTGGCATTGATCCCTACCTTGAGTTTCTATTTACCTTTAAGTGGACTCTTACCTACTCATGAATGTCTCTCTGTTTTCTTCGATGCGTACAACTCGAGGCAGGCTCTGGAAGCTGGAAAGCTGAGATAAAAAATGGGACAGCCTTTTTGTGCGCAAGTAAACAGCTGTGTCTTCCCTTTTCGTTTTGGTTGCAGCAGTCTGAAAGTCCGTATTTTTTCAGCAATGTCTTTCTTATTGCAAATTTCTCCCAGAAAGACAGAGAACTATATAAAAAAAAACATTTTTTTTTTTGCTTGTGTGTTTGTTTTTTGTATCACACCAAGTTAACTCAGGGTTTACTCCTGGCTCTGTACTCAGGGGCCTGAAACGGAGGCACCTAGCTTATTGTAACTTAATGTACCGTCTCCTGACCTGTAAAGTTATTATTTTTATTTGTTTTGTTTGGGGGCCACATATAGTGATGCTCAAGGCTTATTCATGGCTGTCTGCTCAGGGATCACACCTGGCAGTCTTGTGGGACTTTATGACATGCTGAGGATGGAACCCAGTGCAGTCACATGCAAAACAAATGCTCATCTGCTGTGCTGCCACCCTGGCCCCCAAATTGTTTGTTTTTAAGGGAAAAATGACATCATGTTTGTCTCCCCAATTATGTGCTGAAATAAAACGGACATCATAACTCATTTACTGTCTTCATGTTATTTACTTGATATCCTTATAATAAAAAATGGTATGTGTAACTTATCTGAAATTCAGAATTTAGGTGGACTTTGTGATAGGTTAGTTGCTAAAGTTTGAGACCTAAGTATTCTCCAAATACTGCACATTTTCTCCAGTTGGAGCATGGTGCACTGAAGTCAAGCGTGAGTTCTAAAACCAGAGAGCCTCAATCCAGGGTCAGAGCATCCTTGGAAAGTCACATGACCTTTGTGCTTCAGCTTCCCCCACTGAACGATTAGGATTTATCTCCTCGGATTATTGCTAAGATTGAGTAAATTAATATTTTCAAGCAAAGCTGTAATTCTCCCAGTAAACCTCACCCAAGGCATCTTGCCTCACCAGACATTTGTTCTGTATCATCAGTGCCAGAGTCAATATCATAAACTATTTTACTGTCAATGTGTGTATTGGTCTCCCAAGAAAATGTCTGTCACTCCATGCTTTAAAAATTAACTCTTTCCACCTTTGGAGGTCCTGTCAAAGGTGGAAATTATCGCAAACGTGTGGGAGTCAGAGACTAGGTAAGACAGAAAATGGAACAGTGTGCTAACAATTGTTGAGG
Source organism: Cryptotis parvus (assembly GCA_021461705.1). NCBI lineage: Eukaryota > Metazoa > Chordata > Mammalia > Eulipotyphla > Soricidae > Cryptotis > Cryptotis parvus. The sequence continues at coordinate 30,035 of JAJIBD010012028.1, forward strand.
GTACTTATGCCAACCTAGAACTGAGCATTAAATAGAGGCAAAAAGATACACATGACAACCCTTTAATGTATGTTCTGTAATCCAAAGTCTGGAGGGAAGGAAAAGAGAAAGAAAGAGAAATGGAAAGAACCTGCCATGGAGGAGGGCTGGGGGAGGGGGAGGGAACCGGGACGTTGGTGGTGGGAGATGGGCACTGGTGGCGGGATGGGTGCTGCAACACTGTATGACCAAAACCCAAATATGAACTTTTTAATTGTATATCTTTGTAATTGTAAAAATAAAAAATTAAAAATATAAAAATAAAAAAATAAAAAATTAACTCTTGAAGTCAAAAAGACAGTACAGGGATGGAGGGTCATGCCTTGCATTGATCTATCTCCAGCACTGTTTGTTTTCCTCTGAAAACTACCAGGAGTGATTCCTGAGCACAGAACCTGGAGTATGGCCCAACACCCTCACCTCAAAGTTAACTTCTGTGGGGGGGATATAGATCAAAGGGCTCAACCCCAGCAACTCCAGGAGCCACCAACTAGCACCAAACCAGAGATTGCCCTTGAACAACCCAGTGTAGCCCTAAAACTGAAAATCCAGGAGTCCCCCCACTATTATTATTGGATCAGTCTCCATGACAATTCTGAAATAGAAGCTACTGTTATCCTTTATTTTATAAATAAGAAAACCAAAGCTCAAAAAAAGTGATATATCATGGCCTCGGTCACCCACAGACTCTTACTTCATAAGTAAGAAGCTCTTAGACTTCACAAGTTAGCTCTCAGTTTCCACAATTATTTTCTCTTTAAAACAGGTGCCTATGGATTTTGCTTTTGGTCTGTTTGGCAATTCATAGTTAATCTAATGTGATTATTAGAGGATAAATTTTTATGTTCTCCCTTCATGCTACATTTTGGTTGACTCTAACAGTGTTATTTCTCATATTATTATCATTAATCACTCACCTGATCATCTAGACACCCCGCAGGCTGATCACTGCCAGTGGGCTTCTGAATGACAGTCAGAGCATCTTTCACCATTATTTTTACTTCCTCGTAAGTAGCTTTTGGAACAAACTGAGCAAAGACTATTGTAGCTCTGAAAGAAGAAATTTTATTAATACTTCAAGAACAGACTTTAATCAAGCTTATTTTTTCTCAAGTTTAAATTTTGATTTTGTTTGGTTTGTTTTATTTTCTGCTATTTTGTGACTTGACTAGAAAGAAGGTGATAGCTAAAATGTTATTAAACCAATAAATAAAACCCCATTCTATTAATCCAGGAAAAAGTGTCCCTTTTATTATTGTCTCATTCTCCCATACATGTGTCTGTGAAAAAAAAAATTAAATGAATTTCCCATACAAGTGCTTCTTCTGTTTGTCTGTTTGTGAACCCCAATGTCCCATAAATGTATTTTTTATATTCTGTATAGTTTCTTTTTATATTTAAGCAAAGGTTTGGTCATTAGATATCTGCCTGAAACCTGATCAAGATCTGATATGGAGATTATTGACTAGCTCATTGATTTAGCACATATCTGTGTGCAGACAGTGCTATCATGGCATAGTTTTATGTCCCTTATTGGAAATTCCAGAAGTGTGGAGTAGAAAGTTAGTAATGATAGAAAATGGAAGACTGTGCCTCCTGTGATTTGCTAATAGGAATTAAACAATATTTAAAACAGAGAGAATGAGAATATAACACTTTCAACCTACTGCTATCCATTATTTTTAAAATTCTAAATTCTTTACAGTAATTGCTATTATAAAATAATCCTCAATTTATAAAATCTGATATTTTTTCTTACCATGGAATTTCAAGGACCCTAGAGGTTAATTCCAAAGGCATGGGTCAACAATTAAAATTATTCTACATCAATTCAATATTCAATTAAAATAAATTTTCTTGTCAGAGAAATTTAATTTTCAAGAATTAATATGGACATCAAATTTCATCCCATTTCTTAGCTGAAATTTTTACTACTTTGTATATTTAAAGTGCATTTATACCAGCAAAACTTACAGGTGAGCTAAATTTGCCTCTGTGGAACATTGAGGGAGAATCCAATATAGAAGCTGGAAGGCAAAATAAACTTCATGAGAAACGGTGCTTTCCATGGCAGTTTAAAAAGTACTTGCTGTATGTAGATGTATTTATTTAAATTATTTACAACTGCAGTTTAGAACTGTGAACACATTAAGAGTTGTCTGAAAAAATCTTAATTTATGCTTGAGATACTAGGGAAAAAGAACTGAGATAGACAAAAAACATTATGCTAAACCTTGTACTAGAATCCAGATTTTATGTATTTAATTCCTTTAGGTTTAACCTCTACTTTCATGTCTAATTGACTTGAAAACCAAATGATGAATATATTTTTGTCATCCTTTTAAGTATAATTCATTGTAGATTCCTAACCTCACTGTATACAAATGCCATTATTTCTTCTTCAGACAAATAATGACCCATTTTTCTGACATAAAATAATCTAGATATTTGCACCAGGGAGATAAATTGAAGAACTGGAGTGCAGCATGTTTCACACAGCGGGACCTAGTTCCTGGTTCCATGATACCTGGTTCCTCATGGTTTTAAGCCAGGAACAGCCTCTAAGTACCACCACATGTCCCCCAAACCAAATATATATATACATATATATATACATATATATATAGTTATATCACGATCACGATCTTCCTGTTCATCATCTATTTGCTAGAGCGGGCACCAGTAATATCTCCATATGTCCTGTCTCATGCCAGTAGAGCCAAGGGCATTGGCTTGCTACAGGAACATAAAGAGCCTCAAACCATTATATTAGGTCATGGGAATGACCTAATATAATTGTTACTGGTATTTGGCATATCAAATACGACACGAGCAGCTTGCCAGGCTTGCCGTGCGGGAGGCATACTCCTGTAGTCACCTCCAATATAGTTATATATATATATATATACATATATATATAGTTATATATATGAAGAGAAATCTCTCAATCAATTGGGTAATTCAGTATGGAGTCAACAAACCACTCATAACGTTAAGCACTGCCATAATTTTACACGTCTCTTGAAAAGTTACAAGTTAATTCATTTGGAAGTATTTACAATTAAATATTTTCACAAGGTGGAACAGAAAGTAGGACAAATAAATCAAGGCAAATGAATAATGCATTGTTAAGAGTTTTGTTATAGAAAATAAGACAAAAAGAGAAAAGCAAAATACCTTACCTATTCCATATGCATTTTTATGCATTGTTCTAGATTCTGTAAAATACAGTAGGGAAATTAAAAAAATTGATATCACCCACTTCATGGTTGGTAATTTCTTTGTTGTTAGCAGTGGTCAGGATGAGTGTTGAGAACCATGCTGGAATTCTTTTATACCCTTCTTAGGCATTGCCTGTTAACTAGTAATCCTTTGTTGGTGTATCTATTACTCTATTTCTTTAGGTTGAAAATGGGATGACTTGCTAATAATTAACAGTGGAGGAATTATTTACATTTTATGTTCAAGGACATAGACCTCTTTTGAGTAGAAAAAAGAAAAAACTTACAAATTTGTTCTATTTTACAAATACATCAATATTTCCAAACTACAGCATATTCAGAAAAGAGTTTTCATAAGATATAGAATTGAAATTTTCTGGGGCTATAAATGAAAAACAAACTTTTATAAAATTTAATTACAAATTCATTAAAATATTAAATTTTTAATTAATAAATGGTATAGGCATTTAATGCCGATAACAGGCCAGATTCCAGACAGACACTTTTATTGTGGGGTTGACTTTTAACTCAAAATTCCTTTTGAGGGGGACTCTCATCCATTGTTGGTGGGAATGTCGACTGGTACAGCCTTTTTGGAAAACTATATGGACATTCCTCCAAAGACTAGAAATTGAACTCCCATTTGACCCAGCCATAGCACTCCTGGGAATATACTCTGGGAAACCAAAAATACGTGAGTGGAAACACCATTCCTACTTTCATGTTCATAGCAGCATTATTCACAATAGCCAGAATCTGGAACAACCAGAGTGCCCGAGAATTAATGACTGGATAAAGAAGCTTTGGTACATCTACACAATGGAATACTATGCAGCTGTTAGGAAAAATGAAGTTATAAAATTTGCCTGTAAATGGATGGACATGGAGAGGATCATGTTGAGTGAAATTAGTCAGAAGGAGAGAGACAGATATAGAATGACTGCATTTATTTGCATAACATAAATATATATACATATATGATACCAATATCCAAAGTCAGGCGAAAGGTGGATCAGGAGTTCTTGTCAAAGGTGGAAATTACCACAAACGTGTGGGAGCAGACGTTAGGTAAGACAGAGAAGGGAACAGTGTGCCAAAAATTGTTGAAAGTGCTATTACCACATAGAACTTAGCATTAAATACAGGCAAAAGATACACATGATAACCTCTAAGTATATATATTACAATACACAATATGTAAGAGAAGGAAGAGAGAGATAGAAGAGAAGAGAAGAGATAAAGAGCCTGCCATAGAGGCAGGCTAGGGGAGCGGAGGAGAGAATCAGGGACATTGGTGGTGGGAAATGGGCACTGGTGGAGGGATGGGTGCTGGAACACTGTATGGCCGAAACCCAAACATGAACATTTTTGTAATTGTTTATCTCATGGTGGTAAAATAAAATATATTTTTTAAAAATTCCTTTTCATCTGTTTGTAAAGCCATATTTAAGGACTTAATATACTGCATTTGACAAATACACTATATTTGACTTAACATAAAAAAAACTTAGAGCAGGAACTCTAATGAAGCAAGTTTTATATTCATTCCATTTGTTGAAAAATAGTTTTAAATGTGCATTGAACTGTGGATATGGTCAGCTGCCCTGTTGGTTTAGCAAAACAAGAGGAGTGTGATGGTACTATAAAAGGTCTCTTATAATTTCACCTGATTCTAGAGGAGGTTCTCTCTTACTATTTATAAGATTCTCAGGGGGTTGCACAATAAAATCACTAAAGGAACTTCAAATGTTCTATTACCTACACTATGCTCCAACTATGCCAACATCTTTGGACCTAAGGGCCAGTACTTTCTAAGCTTTTCAGGTAATTCACTACTGTAAAATTAGGAAAAAAATAAGCTATAATAGAAAGCAGATAAATGCGATATAGTCATATAATGTGGTAATGTGAAACCATATTAATTTGAGGAATAATGTTTAATGGTATGAATATATGCTATAATGTCTCTAAATAAAAACATGGGGGAAAATAATATATAAAGAAAGATCCAATTTGGAACATTACCTGCTCCCACCCAAATTTGGTACACAAATTTTTGTATGTATACATATATATATAGCATATAGATTTATATCTGCATATATGTATGAATAACATCTATAACAGATTTATATCTGCGTATATGTACATATGTTGTGTACATATATCACTTGATCACTTGACTTCCGTAGATCATTGATAACTCGAGTGGGAATAAGTAACATCTCAATATGTCCTGTCACATGCAAGATAGCCCAAGGGTATCTGCCCACTCCAGGAACATAAAGAGTCTCAAACCATTCCATCAAGTTATGGGAATGAGGTTTATAATTGTTACTGGTATTTGGCATGTCAAATACAACAAAGGTAGCTTGCCAGGCTTTGCCGTGTGGGTGGGATAATCTTTTAGTCACCTCAAGGCTCAAACATTTATTGATGAACCAAGCAGCTGAGCCGGGCTGCAATCAGCTCTTCTGCTAGGTGGAGTTCTGACGAGAGGGGAGTCTGGATGTGGAAAATGGTGGCCCTCATGGTGTGGGGGTTCCTCTGGCTTCTTGCAAGGCTCTGCTGGGGTGGCGGTCTAGGCCTAGACCCCACCATCCCTCCCGAACGCCTCGTGATCAGCTGGGCACAGGGAGAGCAAGTAGGAGCTTTGCCCCGTGTGTGTGAGTCACTCATAATTCATCATTCCCATAAACTCTCCAGTTTGATGCAAATAGAATGATTGTTGAAGTGTACAAATGAGAAAGAACCTGAAAGGACCTGGTGCTAAAATACATTGAGTGTTCCAATACCATGCTGTTTTAATTACTACAATACCCATCTGATAAGGGGTTAATATCCAGGATATATCAGGCACTGGTATAACTTTACAAGAAGAAAACAAACAACCCCATCAAAAAATGGGGAGAAGAAATGAACAGAAACTTCAGCAAGGAAGAAATTCGAATGGCCAAAAAACATATGAAAAAATGCTCATCATCACTAATCATCAGAGAGATGCAAATCAAAACAACAATGAGATATCACCTCACACCACAGAGACTGGCACATATTCAAAAGATCAAGAACAACAAGTCCTGGCGTGGATGTGGGGAAAAGGGGACACTCATCCATTGTTGGTGGGAATGCCAGCTGGTACAGCCTTTCTGGAAAACAATATGGACATTCCTCCAAAGACTAGAAATTGAACTCCCATTTGACCCGCCATACCACTCCTGGGAATCTACTCTGGGAAAGCAAAAATACGCAGCGGAAACACCATCCCTACTTTTATGTTCATAGCAGCATTATTCACAATAGCCAGAATCTGGAAGCAACCAGAGTGCCCGAAAATCGATGACTGGATAAAGAAGCTTTGGTACATCTACACAATGGAATACTATACAGCTGTTAGGAAAAATTAAGTTATAAAATTTGCCTATAAATAGATGGACATGGAGAAGATTATGTTGAATGAAAATTGCCAGAAGGAGAGAGACAGATACAGAATGACTGCATTTATTTGCATAACATAAATATATATATACATATTATGATACCAATATCCAAGGTCAAGTGAAACATATATCAGGAGGTCTTGTCAAAGGTGAAAATTATCACAAAAGTGTGGGAGTCAGAGGCTAGGTAAGACAGAAAATGGAACAGTGTGCTAACAATTGTTGAGGGTACTAATGTCAACCTAGAACTGAGCATTAAATAGAAGCAAAAAGATACACATGACAACTCTTTAATGTATGTTCTGTAATCCATAGTCTGGAAGGGAAGGAAAAGAGAAAGAGAGAGAAAGGGAAAGAAATAAAGAACCTGCCATGGAGGAGGGCTAGGGGAGGTGGGAGGGAACCAGGGACGTTGGTGGTGGGAGATGGCCACTGGTGGAGGGATGGGTACTGGAACACTGACCAAAATCCAAATATGAACTTTTTAATTGTATATCTTTGTAATTGTAAAAGTAAAAAATTTTTTTAAAAAGCAAAAAAATAAAAATAAAATAAAATACATTGAGTCTAAGATTAAACCGTAGCGGCTAAGCCGCTGCGTGCCTGCACAGCCGTGGATCTGGAGTGTCTGTTTTGTGGCTGTTGGCTGTGGTGACTGGAGCTCAGGGTCACACCCCACTGAGCCCAGAGGCTGGGGCCTGGGTGGAGGCCCCCCAATCCTTGCTCTGAGTCCAGCAGGTACGGCCGCCTGCATGGCGAGCAGGCCCTAGGAGCTATGTAGGACATGACCAGATGCTGGCCAAGCCTTTTGCTTTTCCCCCAGGAACTCCATAGGGCCGCTCACCATGAGGCTGAGCTGCGCAGCCATGGATCTGGAGTCTCTGTTTTGCAGCAGTTGGCTGTGGTGGCTGGAGCTCAGGGTCACACTCACTGAGCCCGGAGGCTGGGGACTGGGTGGAGGCCCCCAATCCTTGCTCCAAGTCCAGCAGGCGTGGCAGTGTAATATATGTATTATATATATATACATATATATAATATATATGTATATATAATATATGTATTATATATATATATATATATATATATATATACATATATTACACTGCAGAGCCTGGCAAGCTACCTGTGTTGTGTTTGATATGCCAAAAACCAGTAACAGTTATAGACTTCATTCCCATGACCTGAAGGAATGGTTTGAAGCTCTTCGTGTACCTAGAGGGAGCAGATGCCCTTGGGCTACACTAGCTCACGACAGGACGTATGGAGATGTTGCTGGTGCCCACTTGAGCAAATCGATGAACAAAGGGGAATACAAGTGATACAAGTGATATCTTGATCATTTGACATCCTGTTATTCGTCAATTTGCTCGAGCAGGCACCAGTAACGTTTCCATTTGTCCCTGTCACTAACATATATATATCACTTGATCACTTGACATCCCGTTATTCATTGATTTGCTTGAGTGGGTGCCAGTAACATTTCCATTTGACCCTATTACGTGCCAGTGTAGCCCAATGGCATATATATATAAAACACCAGAACATTATATCTCTAAGTATTAACACTGCATTTTTCTGGTCAGTTGAATTGCAAGTGAATTTCTTTCATTTGCTATCAAAATTTATTCATTATAAAGATTATGCATAATTTTAAAAAAGAAAATTGTTGTAGTACTGGGACTGAGGCCTGAACCTCACACAGGCAAGGCATGTACTCTGTTACTGAGCGCTGTCCTTGGGCCTAAAAACTCAAGCATGGGTCAGACTTCAAGGAACCATTTTAACAGAAGCTTATCGGTGTCTTTTTTATATACATTTTTAACATCTATGGAGATACAAAATATATCATAGCATGAACAAGTTCTCCAATGCACTCAAGTAAAATCCTCATACATTTAATAGTTTCTGCTTATTACCATCTATGGGAAAGATGGTAGCTTTCAATTCCCTAAAGACAGTCCAACAGAAACAGGGCTTGCTCAATGTTCGGGGCTGAGAAGTTTCTGGTTTGTCTATCTGCCACTCTCCCTCTGTGCCTGAAGAGGGCTCTTTTTTACCCAAATATCTGAAAACAAAACTTTAGTTATGACAAACTAAATTCACTTTACAGAGCAAATGCTTTGGCAAATTTTGTATCTAGCCAAACTGTACATAATTTATGCTGAAAATTGGTTTATAATTTTTTTTAAAAACATGATTGATATTCAACATTTGGTAGCATTCACTAAACAAATGATTTTTAAACATACATTTGTTCAAAATACAGGAATTTTAGACAGAAGACTGTATTTGGCAAATCTACAATTCTGTAAGTTTTGTGATCTTTGTAACTCTCCCAAATTGTATTTTCAGTTCTTTGAATATATGTATGTTGAATATATGTATGGCCATGTGTATAATATGCAAGATTGGACTGCCTACTTTTATCATTTCATAAAATAGGGGGGATATTTTAAGGGTCTTACAAATAATCCACGTCACTGTGCTGCTGGGCCCAGCCCTCTCGGCCCTCCTGCATGCCCATGCACCCCCTGCACACAGTCGCCCTCATGCTGCTGCCCTGGCTCATGCTACTCACAGGTGGGCCTGGCTGGACCCCAACAACCCCTACTCCCTCCCCCACCCCTCACAGCAGATGAATCGCCACTGGTTGGTCCTGAAGTCACTGAGGGCATAGGGGGTAACCCTGTGGATGCCAATCAGGAAACAAATCAGGGAAGGCTTCCTGGAGGGCTGGTGGGGGAATAGAGCCTTTTGGGGACTCACAGGGGGTAGCATGGTGATATGTGAGAGATGCTCTAAGTGGCAGGGTGGGAGTGTTTGAGAAGTGGAGGGCTGGGGCCAGAACCATAGCACAACGGGGAGGGCATTTGCCTTGCACCGGCCAACCCAGGTTCAATTCCCTGCATCCCATATGGTCCCCGAACACTGCCAGGAGATATATTCCTGAGTGCAGAGCCAGGAGTAACCCTCCTGGGCACACCTGACCCAAAATTCAGGTGTGCCAGCATTGTGTACTGGCAGTGCTGTTCAGACATCACCACTGCCCAATTCCAGAACATTCTGTCACCCCCAAAAGAAACCCAATAACTCTGGGGGAGCAGAGCGATAGCACAGTGGGTAAGGCTTTTGCCTTGTGTGCAGCCGACCGGGTTTGATCCTCGGCATCCCATATGGTTTCCCGAGAACCGCCAGGATTAATTCCTGAGCAAAGAGCCAGGTGTAACCCCTGAGCATCGCACGGGGTGACCCAAAAAGCAAAAATAAATTAATGAATAAATATTAATTAATTAATTAATAAACAAACAAGTAAATAAATAAATAAATAACGCTCTGTTCCATGGCAGGGCCTGGCAAGCTCCCTTGGTGTATTCAATATGCCAAAAACAGTAACAATAATGAACCTCATTCCAAACTAATGAGGACGTTACTGGCGTCCTCTAGAGCAAATCACTGAACAACGGGGAAGACAAGTGACAAGTGACAAATAATAGGTCCTACTAAACTGGATCACTTCTGTATTATAAATATTCTGTAGCAGATATATGAGTATAGGCAATATCAAGTTAGTATGTGTTACATCAGCACTAGGATGCTGATGAAAATGAACCTTCCTTTCAGCCCACGTATTATTTGGATCTTTTCTCTGACACTGTGCCCATTTTACCTTTTACCTGCACCATCTTCTCCATTTCTGGAGCAGATGCCTATAACCAACCCTGTTCCATCTGATGAGAAAGACAGTGCAGTGTCATTAAACATGTGAGATAGGGGACCAGGGTTGAATTTTTGCCCTGCTGCCTCTTAGCTACATGACTTGCATAAGCTATTTAATTTCTGGGTGCTTTGTTAAAAAAGACATTTATAAAATGAACATAGTCCTCAGACCACCTTCATGATCAAACAAATATTAAATGAGTTCATTTAGTAATATGAACAAGACATTTGCTAACTTACTTATTAAATTAAATATAAAGTTTATTTACTAAAATAAATCAATTCAA